>OY757921.1:47475513-47663013 GCA_963585895.1 Sepioteuthis lessoniana
AGATGGAAAAATTGATAGATAAATACCAGGGCAGTTAAGAGAGGAAGGGAGTGTGTGTGTGTGTGGGAGAGAGAGAGAGAGAGAGAGAGAGAGAGAGAGTGAGAGAGGGGGAGGATATATAGATTGATTGATAGATAGGAACAAGCTTGGATAGATAGATAGATAGATAGATAGATAGGAAAAAGTTGAGAAAGATAGATACTTAGATATGAGCAAGCGGATAAAAATAGATAGAGACAAGGAGGCGTAAAGAGAGAGAGAGAGAGAGAGAGAGAGGGAGGGGGGAGACAGACAGACAGACTGAGAGAGATGGAGAGTGAAGAGAGACGGGACAAATGTAAGTTAAGAATAGGACAGATATGAATTTACATATGCATAGTTCAATAAATACGCACGTATTTGGTAAATAACGAGAAAACAATGGCACAAACATTGATTTTTAAATAGAATCATCTTCGACATCTTAATATAGTGGTTACTAATAAATACAGACTAAACATTATACAATGAAAATTTATGTTCAAAAATCAGTTTATAATGATGTTTCAAACAATTACTTGGGACACACACTCACTCTCTGCTTGCCTGTCTGTCTGTCTCTGTCTGTCTGTCTGTCTCCCTCTCTCTCTCTCTCTCTCTCTCTCTCTCTCTCTCACACACACACACACACACACACACACACACACACACACACACAGAGGAGGTGCCCTTGGTGCAATGGTTATCGTAGGAAATGAATAAGGTTATCCGAGTTTAAATCCTAGACGAAGCTGTTTGCATTTCACATAGCGCTAATACCCTTGGAAAAAGTGTGTATCTAACTATTTTCTTTTCAGCTATGAGTGAGTAGTAGGGCAAAGTAGGTTCTTTAATTTTGTTATGGCAACCAATCTAAAGAAGGAAAACTCTGAATTCAAACCTTTTGAACACTGCTTAAAAAGTGACCTCGAGTCATAATCTGTTCTTAAGGAAAAGTTGGTAAATACATATATATAAGCTTAATCAAATAGTTTGTTATACTTATAAATGAAGAATGCACAATATCGGTGAGAGGGGATATATAGCTAAGGAGAGCGTCTCGTTCTGATAAGCGCATTGACTCGGTGCCTATGATAACGTAACTTAGATATATACCTATCACCTATACTGAGCACACTTTATTTATGAATATAACAAACTATATATATATATATATTGACTTGGTGGGAAGTCGGAAAATATGACTGTACCGATACTATTACTAATTAGCACCTGATAGGGTCCTATCTAGGGGTCAAATAGAACTAATCTGTACTTATGCTAAATTGAATTGTCTAAAATAGAACTGTTTTGACATTTAATTGTGTATAAAGAGAACCTATACTTACGCCATACAGAATTGTTTGAATTAGAACTGTTTGACTAAACTGAATAACTTGACAAACTGTGTACACATGCTAAACTGAATTGTTTGAAATTTGTATAAAAATGGATTTGGCATTAAATAACCTACAAAAGTTGATCTGCCATAAAACCAACCAACCAACCAACCAACAATTACTAATATATATATATATATATATATTACTTGGTACCGTCTGTGACCCTGAGTTTCATGTAATCCAATCAACAATCATGGGACAGATTGAAGGCCTTTAAAAAAAACTCGATTAATATGGTAAATTTTCGTTCGAAAAGTGGGCGTTATTTGTGTGTGTGTGTGTGTGTGTGTATTTGTGTGTGTGTGTGTGTGTGTGTGTGTTTGCCTACGTTTGTGCGGTATTGAATGTTAGTATGTTTGTGTATGTGCTGTCGCTCGTGCGTACATATGTACGTGTGTTTGTGTATGAACTAACAATCATCTTTACATATTTCCACATATTTCCGCTGTCTGTTGGTGAGAAGGAGGGGGACAAACAAAGAGAGTTTGAGAGGAGAAGACTGGGTGAGGGAGGAGGAAATTGATTGTTGCAATCAGATTTTTTTTTTCTTTTTAACTTTATGGTAGCTAAAGGTTTATTTTGATTTGAATATGAAAATGTCTGTTTTCTGGGGAATTTTGTTAAGTGATGATGATGATGATGATGATTAAAAATAAAATCATCATCACGTTACCTTTTTTTAATATCGTACGGTATTTATGGGCAGGTAATAAAAATGATAGGTTTTGGGTATATATATATATATATATATATATATATATATATATATATATATATATATATATATATTAGTGATAGTAATCGAATAATGATATTTTCTGAGTTATATATATATATATATATATAGATATATATATATATATATGTATATATATATATATATTAATGATAGTAATCGAATAATGATATTTTCTGAGTTACATAAATATATATATATATATATATATATATATATATATATATATATATATATATATATATATATATAAAAGATTAGTCTGATATATATATATATATATATATATATATATATATATATACTGGATTACGCTTTTTTGGCGAATACTATTGTGTCAACCATTGTTTTGTTTTGAAACGCTTTTAAAAATGATCCATATTTGACTTCGTAGTTGGTCTACTCAAGATATTGGGTGCAGTAAAAACAACAACAAAAACAACAAAAAACAACAATACCTCCCCCAAAAAAACAAATTAAAACAAACAAAAACAAAACAAAAGTAAGCAACTTAAAATTGTATATATATATATATATATATATATATATATATATATATATATATATATATATACGATGGTTGTTCAAATGCAAGCATACACAGGAAAAAGAAAGCCATGCCAGAACTTCTTATAAAACGAGAAAAAGTCAGATTTCTGTATAAAATTTTGTGCCAGTGAGGTCCATATAAAGGTGAGAGGTGTGCGAAAAATCTAAAATCTCGGTGAGGCTTAGAAGTTTTTGAATAACCTCTTATATCTATGCGTATGAAGAAAATAAAAAAAAAAAAAAATAATTCTAGAGTGATGAATTAATTCTAAAGGAAAGTCAACGTTAAAACATTTCGGTGTTAGTAAACCTTCATCTGGACTTTAAAATGGTGAAACTAGTGTTGATAGAACAACGATGGATGCAATAACTCTATATTACTAAATTATATATTGCTATAAAACTCATTATTGTAACATAGAAAATGAAAACGGAACATCGTAACGGGATTTTAAAATTCAACCAATAGTTTTTGAAATTTAAGTGTTTAAGTTCTTTAGATTATCGTGCATATATAAATACACCACTTCCATTTCATTAAAAAAAAATGGTAATTTTCCTTAAAACCATATATACTAGTATTTAATTATTAGTTGAACATTATGCAATCAAAACGGGTATTATTAGATATTATTTATTACCAAATTTTTCAACATTGAAACTTTGTTACAAAAGAAAAGTTAAGAAGATGTAACAGTTAAAAAATAAGTACTTATATATATATATATATATACATGTGTGTGTGTGTGTGTGTGTGTGTGTGTGTGTAATTTTTTAAAAATTTTAGCTGAGGAATTTCAATGCTGTAGCGTTTGGCAATAAATATCTTGTGATATCCGTTTTGATTATATAATGTTCCACTTGGAATAATAAGCACTAAATGAATTAATTAAATGTACTTAAAAATGGTGCCAATATTTTATTATTTGTCGAACATTCGTACATGTCAAAACGGATATTGTTAGGCATTATTTATTCCTAAATTCTACAACATTAAAACTTTGTGACCCAAAATAAAATTGCAAACACTTCTGTCATCATAAATAAAAATGCACAAGAATATATATATGTGAATTACTTATTATTCATTTATTATATCTTTCAAATTTTCTTTCTTTCTTTCTTTCTTTCTTTCTTTCTTTCTTTCTTTCTTTCTTTCTTTAATGTGGAGCGTGTTTTTTCTTTCTTTTCTGCTCTCACAATCAAAACAGAATGATAGTTTCTTTCTTTCTTTCTTTCTTTCTTTCTTTCTTTCTTTCTTTCTTTCTTCCTTCCTTTCTTTCTTTCTTTCTTTCTTTTAATCGTATGATTTTAAAGTATTTCAATCAACCGATGCTCCTTCGTTCTTAATTCGTCAATGCGACTGATGTCTCAACTTTTTTCCTTTCTTTTTCCTTCTTTCTTTTTTTCTTTTATTTCATTCCATTGAAGATGACGATAAGCATTTGTTGTGTAAGCTTTCTTTCTTTCTTTCTTTCTTTCTTTCTTTCTTTCTTTCTTTTGATCGTATGATTTAGAAGGATTTCAATCAACTTATGCTTCTGTGTTCTCAACTCGGCAACAAAATTTATATGTAAATAATCCTATCATTTATGACAGCTACACCAGTATCGATACGATAAACTATGATATAAAAATATAAGAAGGTAATATTAGTCAGAATAAGAAAAGATTAGAAAGTTACAAAGCGTGTTTATAAAATTTTCGGATACCCGATAGAAAGGAAGAGAGAAAGAATAAATAAAAAAAGAATTGAGGGAAATCGGTTAATAAGGCTATGCTTAATTCAATCTATTTGAAATGGAATTGCTTCTATGTGGTTGGCTTTTGTTCGTCTCTAACATGGCGTCTGTATTATGATGGCTTACTTTGAAAATGTCATCTCTTGTCTCCATTACGCCTTGTGTGTTGAGGATCACGATCGGCGCAATTAAGCAATTCTTTCCAATCTGACGTTCATAAGGAAAAAAGAAAAAGAATAAAGAAAGGCAAGGGTGTGTTCCATTCCTCCTATTACCCCCAAAGTTGAAAAGACGGAGAAAAGAGACTTGAATTGATGAGACGAAAGGAGTTGAGGACAGAGGGCGGAGTCAAGTGATCGAGGATGGCGAAAAGAAGAAGAAGAAGAAGAAGAAGAAGAAGAAGAAGAAGAAGAAGAAGAAGAACTAATGAATGGAAAGATTTAGAGATTTAAAACAAAAGAAAGGCAGGAAAGGTAAAAAAAATAAAATAGAAGAGGTGTGAGCAGAAAAAAGTATTAAATGATAAAGAGTGTAAAGAAGTGAAGAGACAATAGAATGAGGAGAGAGAGAGAGAGAGAGAGAGAGAGAGAGAGAGAGAGTAGCATGAGAAGGTAGATAAGTTGAAGGAGAGAACGAGAGAGAGAGAAAGAGAGAGAGAGAGAGAGGAGAGGAAAAGAAGAAAAGAGAGAGAGAGGAAAGAAAGAAATAAGGCGAGGTTGATGACACAGAAAGTTTGACAGAGGAGGAGAAAAAGAAGAAAGAGAAATAAGAGAAAAGTTCGGAGAGGAAAGAGAGGTGCAAGAAATGAGACGAAGTTGCTGACAAACCTAGAAAGAAAGAGAAAAGAGAAAAGAACAGAGAGAGAAAAAGAAAGAGAAAGAGAGAAAGAAGAAGAAGAAGAAGAAGAAGAAGAAGAAGAAAGGGAGAGGAATGATAGGAAAATGATATAAACAAGAGATGTTGTTGAGGGATAAATTAGAGAGAGAGAGAGAGAGAGAGAGAGAGAGGGAGGGAGAGAGATTGCATGTGTATCTGTCTTGGTGGGAGAGATACAGCGATAGAAAGTTGGAAATTTAAAACTAGTTTGAGTGTAGAACCAAAATTTTTCTTGTATGGAAATACTTTGAAAAATCACATACCCGTGTACACCGACGCGCACATACCCACACACCTATTCCCACATATGGGAATGTATACACATAAGTGTGTGCGAACACGTTCGCCCATACATTGGTGAATGCTCGCACGTGAACACTCACATTGGAACGTAGTGTATATACCCTCGCACTTACATACCAACACTGGGACACACATACGCACTCATAAATTAACACAAGCGTACACACACACACACACACACACACACACACACACACACACACACACACACACACACACACACACACACGCAGGTGTGTGTGGCCGAACAGTTAAAAGTCTGGAAAATGAAATCGTTCAGACAAGATCAAATTCCGGTAGCTCATTTTGCCTTATTGATTTTGAAAAATTTATTGATTCAAATTTTTCTTCTTCAACTATGAGTAAAATAGCTGGAAACTATACTATTGGTTGGCAGCTACTCTAGGAGAAGGACAAGTCTGACTTGAAAGCTAGTTGAGCCTAGAGCTCTCAACTCCAACTCGTTAAACCTTCTGGTCACTGGAAAATCAACGCCATTTCGGACGCGGTGAATATATATATATATATATATATATATATATATATATATATAGTTTGTAAGTTGGCCGACCATAGTCGAGGGCAACCCGAACACTGCTTTTTCAATATCTCCTACACTGAGGTGTAAGGTAGGGGACTATTCCTTTCCCTGGATTCCTCTACTTTACTTTTGATCCGGACCTTATAATTCTCAGTGTTAAGCTAGGAGTCATCAAGTACCATTTTTTGAGTCTTTGGGATAACTCGACCAAGGATTGAATCCTGGTTTCTTGGACCATTGGCGAAAATCAAACCATTATATATATATATATATATATAATGTTTGATTAAATCGGACAGTTTACGAATGAATAATTGACATCTGGGTGTAATGAATTCAGGAAGGTGCCGTATTTTTCCCAAGTATTTAATCAAACATGTTTAAAAGAGAAAACACACACACTCTCTGTCTCTCTGTCTTTCTCTCTGTCTATCTGTCCACACACACAAACACATACACACACACACACACACACACACACATATATATATATATTTATCAAACTAGGCTCTCTAGCCTTAATAGGATAACCAGTCAGGGTTAGATAAAAACTAATAATAAAAAAGCTGAAGATGATTGTACAGAGAATTCCGTGGGTGATTGGTATACAATTCTTCTTCAGCTTATATATATATATATATATAATGTTTTAAAACTTTAACGCCTTTTTCGTATCATTTAATAAGTCACACGCCCTCATGAAGGTCGAAAAACCGAAACCTTTTACGTTTGCAAATAATTCTACAAAATCATCCTCTGAAGTACTTGTGTTTTTCATCTCTGTTTATATATATATATATATATATATATATATATATCTCGCCTTCGTTTTATGCCGTAATAGGACTCGTCTTTTCTCCTAGGGATAAAATAATTATCTCCTATTCAGGAAAAACTCAAAAGAAATATTTCTTTTCAAGATCCTTGCCTTTTTGATCGGAACGCAAGGAGAAATGACGTCATGCCTTTCTCTCGAAGGCGTTAGCGCGAATGGAAATCGAACATTGGTCACCGATTCCGGTTTGCTTTTATTTTATGCCATTAACTATTACGCCAACCCGTACGATCAGTTTTCTGCATACCTAATACACTGTTACAAACCAACGTGAGATAAAATGCTATATTAACGATACACGCAAAAGCAAGTGTTGATACAAGGCAAATAATATACTAAAACTGTGAAAACTCATTTCTATGAGTTGAAAAATCAACAATTTAATAACATGAATAAATAAAAATACGTTTTCAGGAAAAATTGTTTTCTATTGCTACAATAAATATACGTACGAAGAAATGTTTTTATTTTTTTCAATACAAATTTAGGATTAAAAACGTTTTTTGCTTCACAAATTAGTTTTCGTAAGACCATCAATAGCTAATTTTATATTAATCTCTTTCTTCGCCTCTTTCATTTCCATCTGGTGTTCTTCCAGCTCCTGCATAATTATCCCCTCTCCCATAATTATTCCCACCCTCACAATTATCTCCACACGCATAAGTTTCACAAGAACCAACCAGAAAAAAAAAAAAAAGAATAAAGAAAAAAGAAAGAAAAAATAAAAAAGAAAAGGATTCTAATATCTATGTGGGTCATTGTTTTTGATGGGAAAAATCATTATTTTTGTTTTACTGCAGGATTGTTTGGTTGGTTTCTTTATTTATTGGCATATCAGCCTTCATGGGTTATTTAATGCCAAAACCATCATTGTAGAAGGACAGTAGTGGTGTTATTTAACCATAGGTGGGATCTAAGGAGGGTCTTGCCTTTCCGAAGAGTATTAGTCCGTAATAGCGTGACTGAAGTTCGAACTCGTTAACAACGATTTTGTAGTTTAGCACGTTAGCCACAACGTCACAGGACAACCTTCCCTGCATTGATCAAATAAAAATCTTTGTAAAATGTGCCATTAAAAAAAAAAAAAGATATGTCTTTGGATATTTATAACTTAATTTACTGGTAAACAATCATTTTCCATTGAATTTAGTTGTTAAAGTTTGTGTAATAAGTTAGTTATACTTCTTAAGTACACAATTTTATTTTAACAAGTTTAAATACAATTCCTTACATCATTCAATGATAAAAATGCGAAGGAATCTTTTAAACATCGAAAAGCTTTGGGTTTCGCGAGAAAAAAATAGGAATCAAAGAAGTCGGTAAGTAAAAAAGTTGAGAAATACTGCTATTGATCTTTGGTTTTGTTTTGGTTGGTTGTGTTTTAAGGCATATCAACAAGACAGCTCATTTGTTTGCACACAGTTTAATGGTTTCAAGTATTATTATCCAACACTAATAATTCTATTCAATAGTAATCATTTGTTTGCGCGTAGCTAAATGGTTTTAAGTATTGCTATCTAACACTTACAATTGTACTTATTATTAATCATTCGTTTGCTCACAGCTAAATGGTTTCAAGTATTGCTAAGAGTAATCATTCTAAATGGCTTCAAATATTGCTATCGAAAACTTCATGATTTATAAGCGAATAGTTTATCGGTAACATTTTTAAAACGTCAGTGCTCATTTGTTTGCCCGCAGTTTAATGGTTTCAAGTATTATTAACCAACGCTAAAAATTCAATTTAATATCAATCATTTATTTGCATATTGTTAATGGTCTTAAGCATTGTAGTCAAATACTAATGATTCTATTAAATATTAATCATTTGTTTGGATACAGTAAAATGATTTCAGATATTGCAATATAAAAAGTTGGCGACCTAAGTCAAAGGCGAACCGAAGGTTCCCATAACCATAGTTACTATGCTGATATGTCGGGGAAGGCGCTACTCCGTTTGTTATATAATTACGAAATGATTTTTTTTATATTAATCATTGTTCGTTAATTATATCTTATCATTCAGTTTGATTTGGCTTTGAACTATTCGGCTCTTAGTTCAGGTGCACAGACATTGGGTATTGTTTATGCTCGTGCGCAGAGGATATGAAAATCACAATTATCATAATAAACCCCAGATAGGAAATAGAACTGGACTCTGAATGACGTCATGCCCGGAAGCGATGGGCTGAGATTTTGGGTATTTTGAAAAACACATCAGTTGGGTACTCGACTGGGGCCAGTCCAGTTGGGAGTTGACTTTGGCCATGTCCAGAGTTGAAGTTGAGTTAAGACCATGGTGTTGAGAAGTTGAAGTCTGACCATGGACTTCTGCAGATATCTACCGACAGAGATCTTAAAGACTACGAGATGTGCCGAGCGTTTAAGTTTTGTTAGTATAGAATGATTAAGAATTGTGTCTCTCTCTCCTCGTGTCGAAGAACCGAACTCAGAAGTCAATAAGTTAATAAACGTTCGTACCTGAACAACGGAGTCGCCTGTGTATTTGAGCCCACCTGTGTTTTTGCGTATGTATAACGTTTGTGATTGATATGGCTGTACAACACGTTCCCTGGATTGCTCCACTTTATCCTTGTTCCGTACCTTGTAGTGCTGAGTGTTAAGCCTCGTTGAGTAGGAGTTCTTACCCTCTCTGCAGAAGAGAAATCGGCTTATTCATCGTCTCAGCCAACAGAGTTGGTTGTAAATTTTTATTTATTGTGCGGATATAGATGCTGACCTAAGTTTGGTATTACTCTCTCTTTTTCTCGACACACACACACACACACACACACACACACACACACACACACACACACACATGCTTGCCCAGTCGGCTGGGGCTGTAGAATACACCGACTGATTCTCTGCAGAGGGGTAAGACCCCCCTCCTAACGAGTGTCTTGGGTATGACACGATACAATCTGATGGTGAGGTTCCAATGATGCTGGTGCTTTGGATGAATGCGGAGCACCCCTTCATTGCCATTACTCCCAGATCCACTCTGGCTCAGAGTGGTAGCATCTGATAAGGGCCATATCTATGGGTTAAATAGAACTAATCTGTGTACTTATGCTAAACTAAATTACTTGAAATAGGACTGTTTTGATATTTAAACTGAATTGCTTCAAATAGAACTGTTTTGACATGTAAACTGTGAACTTATGCTCAACTGAATTGTCTGAAATAGAAATGCTTTTGACATGAAAACTGTACTACGTTAAAATGAATTATTCGAAAGAGAACTGTTTTGACATTTAACAGCGTGTGGACAAAAACTATACTTATACTAAACTGAATTGTGTGAATTAGAACTTTTGGACAAAACTGGATAGCTTGAAATAGAAATGAATTTGACAATAGAATGTGTACTCAGGCTAAACTGAATTGTTGGAAATAGAACTGATTATTTATATAAAAATGGATTTAGCATTAAGTAACCAACAAAGGTTGAAATGCCATAAAACCCAAACAAACAATCAACACACACATACACAAATTTTCGCTTTTTTCTTCTTTAGCTCCAAGTTGATATAGATATTTTCTCTTGGAATTCTTCTCGAACATACTTTAATGTTCTATGAAGTGTAGGAAAATTGTGGCCGTATAACTTTTATCGGAATGGGTTGATCGACTAATTGATTTTAACGGCATGTCAACCCATCAAGGATAATTTGATGCCTAGAGCTAAAGGAATTGCCTTTATTGTAGATTTTATGGAATTTTTTCTTAAAAGTATTTTTGCACACAGATATATAATACCAAGCATTCCTATCTAATACAAATAATTTGCTCACAGTTGTATGGTTTAAAGTATTCCCATCAAATACAAATAATTATACAATAATTTCTATTTAATTATAAGCATTTGTTTGCACAAAATTATAAGGTTTTGATTAACAAATAATAATCTATAATAAACTATTATTGCTTCAAGTAACTATTCTAAATATAAATAATTTACAGTTGGAGATATATTTACCCAACCGCTCCACACAAACATGGTGCGACACAAGGTCAGTTTTAAGCAGAGTTTTACAGGTTTGAATTCTGAGTTTTCCTTCTCTTAGATCGATTGCCATACTAAAGTTAAAGAGCTCAGCCTGTTCTATTTATCCAAAGCTGGAGGGAGAATAATTGGATTCATACTTTTTCCAAAGATACCAGCGCTACGTGAAATGCAAACAGCCTCGTCCAGGTTCTGAAATCTGTTCGCCGCCTCCATTTTCCTACGACGCTGACCATTACTAGAGTTACATACATAGTATGAAGTATTCCTAACTTATACGAATAGTTTTTGAACCATCGATGAGACCTAACAGGTACTATCGCTCCGGGTTAGAGTGGACCTGGAAATATTGGCAAATGAAGGAGTATACTCCATACTCCCTAGATCCCTAAAATAGGAACTTCACCATTACAAGCAATTTAGTGTTATACTTTGTACATCTCTTTTTTGGGAAGTCTTATCCCTCTGCAGAAGATACAATCAGCGTATTCCAAGCCCAGTCGACAGGGTAGTTAACCGGGTAAGGTGTTGTTGAGTGTGGAGACTGTTATGTGAGATGAGGAAATCTTTAAAAGTTGGGAAGTAAACGATAGTGGGTATGACAATATAGTCAAAGAAAGCGGGAAAACTTTCAAATGAAATACAAGAGCGACATAGCACAGTCTGCTGGGGCTGTAGGATAGGCCGATTGCATCTTTGCAGAGGGATAAGGCTCCCACCCCAAATGAGTGTCCTGATTATTTATATAAAAATGGATTTAGCATTAAGTAACCAACAAAGGTTGAAATGCCATAAAACCCAAACAAACAATCAACACACACATACACAAATTTTCGCTTGGTTTGGTTACACATAATTAAAGTTGACATCTGATGGTGAGGCTCCAGTCTTGAAGCTTTGGGGAGTGTAGAGTACCTTATTCATTGCCATTACTCGCAGGTCCACTCTAACCCGGAGTGGTAGCATCTGTTCTATGGGTCAAATATAAATATCTAATTGTTTTCTATACTTGAAACCACTTAACTGTGTGGAAACAAATGACTATTAGATTAAATTATCAGTAACACATTGTTAATTGGTTCTAACTTTTACTATGTGCAAACGAATACATAATGTTGAACAGAATTACTTGTGTTAGGTAACAATACTTGAAACCATTTACGAGGATCATTAAATAAGTTTCCAGACTTTTTTCGTATGGACACTTTTATTGATAGTACACACATGAAACTCTAGTCCCCTTCGAAGTAATCTCCTCCGGCTGCAATGCACTTGTTGTACCGTTCCAACAACTTCTGCAAGGCCCCATGGAAGTCCTCTTGTGTGACCTTCGTCACAGCCTCTTTCATCTCCTCTATTATCTCATAACGACAGCCTCTGAGCTTAGGAAATAACCAAAAGTCACAGGGAGCAAGGTCTGAACTACAGGGAGGTTGAGGAACTGTCTTGATGCCCATCTTGGTCAAATAATCTGTGACAAGGACGGAGTTGTGGACTGGTGTATTGTCTCTTCCTGAACTCCCTTAAAACCTCAACATAGTAACCCTAACCCTAACCCTTTGGCCAATCGACTCTGGTCTATTGACTTTCTTACTCCTCCCACACCTCTCATCATCCCTCACAGACTCCCCGCCTTCCTTGAATCTCTTATGCAACTAAAAGACTGATGCTCGATTCATGCAAGATGCTCGAAAAGCAGTCTGAAGCATACCATTTGTTTCCCTGGCATTTTTTCCAAGTTTAAAACAGAATGTTATTGCATATCGTTCTTCTAAAGTGTTCTCACGTCCAGATTGCATTTTTGAAATTCACCAGCTGTAACAATCAGGCTTTAATACGGTGTATTCCAATTGCTGCTGTAGCTATTGATTTGAACCTGAAATCATAAAAATTGGTCAGTCATCTCATAAAATGTATAGCAATAACATAGTGAATTTTCAGGAGTCTACGACAATTTTAAATCCCTGTACAAAAAAGTCTGGAAACTTAGTGAATGCACCACGTATGTCTGCACAGATAAAATTATTAGTGTTTGATAGCAATACTTGAAACCAATTACCTGTGTAATCTCGTTAAAAATTGTTTCGTACAAACTATTCGTTTACAAATTATATGTATTTGTTATATATGTATGTTATGGTGATATACCTTATGACGTCACTACATAGACCCTCCCCGACACTATAAATAGTGACTATCTTGAAAAACGAATGAAATGAGTGTAGTCAGCTACCGGTAAGCGTTACTCTCTGAATATCTGTAAATATATACTGCTGTAAACCTTACATCTCTTTGTGTTATTCGTTTATTCGTTTCTGGCTCTTCAAGATCACAACAATGTATAAACAGGAGTTGGCATTAAATAACCTACAAAGGGTCATATGCCATTAAAACCAACCAACCAACCAACTATTTAATTGTGTGCAAATAAAACTATTAGTGTCAAATAGAATACTTGAAACCATTTATCCGTGTGTAAACAAATGAGCTCTGGATCGTTGAAAAATGTCATCAAAATATGCGTTTACAAATAGTAATAATAATAATAATACTATATATATATATATATATATAAACAGGATTTGGCATTGAATAACCGACAAGGGTTGATATGCCGTAAAATACAACCAACCGATCAACCAACCAATAGCGACAATAAAAGACAAAAAGAAAATTAAAAAAGATTCAAAGAAAAAAAAAAAGATAAAAATCAAGAAAAATGGTTCGATTTTTTACTCCATTTACAGATCTTTACATCCTATCTGCCTGCCTTTGTCGGCTGTCTTGTGTCGATTGACGGAAAAAAAAGCTCCAGGGAGAAATTTTCCCGGGTCAAGAAAGACATGTTTTAAAGTCAGCCATCATTAACGTGGGAATTAACAAGGCGCGCACAAAATTGATTGGCTAGAACGTGCCTGGTCAGAGGTCAAGCGCGCCGACAACGAGGCAAGGAAACCCGTCGACGGCTTCTCTTTCTATTCTTACAATATGGCGACATGGGTAAAACACTCTACACTGATATTCACATTTTTTTATGCTCTCGCTTTTCTGTAACTCCTAAGTTCTGTCTCATGGGAATTCGACAATTCTTTAATATTTCATCTTTCTAATTTCTCCCGTTTCATTCTCTTTTTTCTTTTTCTTGTTTTTTTTTTCTTCTTTATCTTCTTTTTGATACAGCGTTCGTTGTCTTTGTGGTTTAGACTATTATTGTTGACGATTAAGTTTTGTGGCGTGGTATCATTCTTCTGTGGTAGATTTCTCTCTCTCTTTTTGTATGTCCTTATCTTGCTGGCTTTGTAATTAGCATATATTTGCATATCACACGCACTCAATTGATGGGAGACAAGAGATTCGTTCATGCGTTGCAAACAAATCGGTCACTATAATTAAAATACTCAAACGGACGAATGAATGATAGAATGACTAAATATGTACATGAATATTTTTCTCTCGGCATTTATCGAACGTTATGGATTCCTTGATATAAGTGAGGGCAAAAACAAAAAACAAAAATGAATAAATAGAAATAAATAAATAAAACCGAATAGGAAGATCCTGAAGTCAAACTATCCAGAGATACAACAAAACCAAGAAGTGGCGGGAGGAAGCGAATAAAAATGTCTTCAAAGGTACCAATTTACATTAGTCACAAACTGGAAATGAATTAGCATTGAAGGATTTTATGGAACGAGACCGAGTTTCAAAATCCCGTTCAGAATATTCGAAAATAAAATGAAAATGACCAAATTGATATCGACCACACGCATGTATGCACACAAACTATTATTAATACAACACAATGATACAAAGACACATTCTCTGATAATACGAGTTGTGTTCAAAAAATTTTGAGACTGAAGTGGTATTTACCTAGACAGAAATAAAAAAAGGAATGAAAGTTTAATTTTCTTGAATATATGACATGTGTTTAAAAAGTATCGAGACTGATGTTGTATTTACAAAGATAGATTTTAACAATGTATGAAACGTTAATTTTTTTTCAGAATACAAGGCGAGTTAAAAGAAAATCTCCGGACTATAGCTGTATTGATTAAGAGAGAAATGAATAATGAAGGAAACGTTTCCTTCAAAATATGAAGGAAACGTTTTCTTCAAAATATCAAAGACTACTACGACTGAAACAGTATTTACCAAATATTTTGATAAAATAATAAACTCTTCTATCTAATTCCTCTCTCAAATTCCGTCAAATATGGGTGGTTAACACTTTGAAAACTTTCGTCTTTCTCCTTGAAAATTCATCTTTGTGACAGATTTTGTCTTTCTCTCAGAAAGCGTCAATTGCATCAAGGTTCTTTAATTTGAGGTTCCATAATAGCATTGTTTTTGTTATTTTTTGTGCATCTCTCTGTCTCTCTCTGTCTCTGTCTCTGTCTCTCACACACACACAAACACACATATATTTGGTTTGGTAATGGTTCTTTTGCTTAATGGCATACCAACCTTCGTGGATTATTTGATGCCAAAGTCATGTTTGTAGAAGAACAGTAAGAGTATTATTTAACCTATAGCAGAAGCAATAATAAGGGAGCTCATACTTTTCCCGAGGGCATTTTCAGAAAAGTGAACATAATAGTATATATATATATATATATATATATATATATATATATATATATATATATGAGAGATGGCTTTGGCATTAAATAACCCACGAATGTTGATATGTCATTAGATAAAGAAACTAAAATCAAACCAACTTGCAGAATTATTATAAAATTTATTATTGCAATCTAACATAAAACAACATAAAATACTAATATTGCATAATACCTTACTTTGTCTTATCGTTGATGATGATCTTGCAAAGATCAACAATAATGATCCAGCATCACTGATACTAAACAGATTCAATTTCTCATCTGTGCATTACTTTTAAACAAGAAAACATTACCGTTTAAAATACTAATATTGCATAATATCTTACCTTAAGACCTAACATACATTTTCACCTCTTATGCTTACAAATCAAAAATTTTTTTTGCAGTGATGATGATAATTCATTCCTTAGTTAAAATCATCATCAGCAGCACACACACACACACACACACACACACACACACACACACACACACACACACACACACACACACACACACACACAAATAAAAAAAAAGAGTCATACAAATCTCAACGTACACATTCGCCTGAGAGTACGTATTTTTCAATTTTTTCAATTTCTCAAATATCTTTCTTTCTCTGACTGATGGTTCTCGTAATAAGGCGGCATGAAACCTTTGGTCGCATATAAGCATCCATGCTACTAAATATATTTAAAAAATAATATATATTTGTTATTATTATTATTATTATTATTATTATTATTATTCTGGGAATGGAGTGGCGCCCTCCCCTACACCTTGGTGTAGTAGCTATCGAAAAGGGAGCCTTCGGGTCACCCTCGACTATGGTCGCTAACTTTACTTACTTTTTACTTTTATTATTATTATTATTATTATTATTATTATTATTATTATTATTATATAATAGCTCTATCACAGATATTGAGAACTTTCCAAATTATACCGCATTTGGTCCGCCACAAACCCACCAAGTAAGATAGAGACAACCATACACTCTTTTGATATATATATATATATATATATATATATATATATATATATATATATATATAAGGTCACCCAAAAAGTTCAAAGCTTCATCCAGTTTTTAGATTTTCCGAACACCTCTCATCTTTATATTGGACTCACCTGCACAAGTGGAAGTTTATTACCATAACAATATGTTCAGCTATGGCTCTTCTTTTAGGGTTAAAACCACCTATATATATATATATATATATATATATATATATATATATATATATATATATATATAATATTAGTATAATATAAGATACTACTAATAATTTTTAAATATTTTTATTGAGCCCAAGTACAGAGTGGATTTAGAGTAATGATAATGTAGGGATATTCCACACCCGAAAGCTCCAGAATTGGATTTTCACCACCGGACACCTATTTTATTTTGCTAAGGATGCAGTTGGCATTTTCTAAAACCTCCAGAATTGGATTCTCGCCACCGGACACCTATTTTATTTTGCTAAGGATGCTGTTGGCATTTTCTAAAACCTCCGGCAGAGAGAGAGAGCGAGAGAGAGAGAGAGAGCGAGAGAGAGAAAGAGAGGTCAATTTTTTAAATCAGATTTGAATTCAGTTTTCTTTGTGAGTGTGTATATGTGTGTGTGTAGGTGTGTGTGTGTGTGTGTGTGTGTGTGTGTATACGCGCACGTGCAATAACCCCAAAGGAAATAAGCAAATATTCTTTTTATTTCTATTTCGTTCCGATTGTTCGTTTTATCTGCGTTAATTATCAGCCCCGATCTCTGATTCGAACCCCGTTCCCTAGTTATTAAGATAACAAAGCGTTAAGTGATTTTTTGATACTGCAGTCTTTGTCTTATCGTTAATGATGATCTTGCAAAGATCAGCAATAATGATCCAGCATCACTGACACTTAATAGATTCAATTTCTCATCTGTGTATTACTTTTAAATAAGCCAACATTACCGTTTGTTTAAAAACTAAAATCTCTAATGTCAGTTGTAAAGAAATAAAGCGACAGGGCGGAACTTATGATGTATAAAAAACCAAAGTAGATGGTTAACTGGTTTCTTTGTTTTAATGGTATATCAACCTTCTTGGGTTATTTAAAGTCAAAGTACACATTGCAGAAGAAGAGGAGTAATCCTATTTAAGCCATAGGTGGAAGGTTAAGAGGGTTTAATAACTTACCCAAGTGCTTTAGGCCGAAAGTGAATCAATCAGAGAGACTGAAGTTTGAACTCACTTACTTACTTCGAGAATGCCGTGCAGCGCTTCAGCCATTACGCCACTGGTCTACCATCCACCAAAGAAGAAGAAAGGATTGAAAGAAAGTTGTTGCTCACAAAAGAAAGAAAGAAAGAAAGAAAGAAAGAAAGAAATCCCCCAACTCACAATTTTTCGCTTCGCAATAATTTCATCATCTCTATAAGTAAATTACCCTTATGAACAGAAGATTGTGAAAAATGACTTAAGTTTTTTTTGTCTTGCATATATATATATATATATATATATTAAATGTGTAGGTCCACGAAAGGTTTTAGATTTGGTTTTTAGGTTTTTATTATTTCATATACACGTATTTCGGACTTATTCAGATTTTCTATGGTTAAGTTAAGTTTTGGTTGTTGTTTTTGTTGTAAAAATTGTTTTGGTAGGATGTGATCAGTTTTAATTTCAGAATATGTGTCAGTGAATGTCCCATTGGAGCAAACTATCAATGAAGACCCTTGGTCTATATAAATGTTCTTGGTACATGTAAGTGGCGATGGTAGATTAGGGTGAGACGAATGCTCCCTTTCAATAGCTACTACACTGAGTTACAGAGGAGAGTCCTACTCCTTTCCTTTTGACCAGGCCATTGGTCTAATGAGTAAAGTGTACGCCAATGGTCCCCGAGACCGGGGTTCAAGCCTAGGTCGAGTCATACCAATAACTCCAAAATAGTACTTGATCCCGCCTTGCTTAACACTCAGCATTATAAGGTTGGGATCAAGGGTAAAGTGGAGCAATCCACGGAATAGAGTAGCGCTCTCCCCTACACCTTGGTGTAGTTGCTATTGAAAAGAAGCCTTTGGGTCACCCTCGACTAAGGTCGTTAACATTACTTTGCATATAAGTAAATGATCTTCGTATATATAAATATGCATCCACATGAGCAGGATGCGGCACAAAGTCAATTTTTTAAGCAGATTTGAATACACAGTTTTCTTTTTCCAAAAGAAACCAGCCTGTCGTACTATTTACCCATAGCAGGGGTAGGGAAGAATAGTTGTATTCGTACCCTTCCCAATGACATTTGAGCTATGTGAGATCTAAACATCCTAAATACCAAATTTGAAATCATTTGCAGACCAATTCATATTAAAATATTTATTTTTCTCTCGATGGACCAACAATAATCTTCATATATATATATATATATATATATATATATATATATATATATATATATATATATATAATAGAGCCAGGAATAAAGTCCAATTGAACATCTTAGAGGCGATCTATATTGCTTTAGATCGCCCCTCTCTACGTAGACAGAGAAGCAGTCATACTTTACATATATTGGGGGACGTTTTAAGAACTGGTTTGACATAGTGTTTCATAATTTTTCCCCCTCCACGTCACGCAGTCGTCTCATACTTTAAACTAAATTACCCGTTTTTATTGTTCTTCCGGCGCTTTGCATGAATAGAGCCGGACGAAAGGGCCCTCGCAATTTTTTATTTTTTAGAATGGTTTTGTCTCCCTTTTACTGATGATTCAGTTAATCTTTTTTGTCTTTATAAGTTTTCGAGTACCACTAGTTTAATATATATATATATATATATATATATATATATATATATATATATATATATATATATATATATATATATATATATATAAAGTACTTTTAAACATTTTTCTAACACAGTTTTTGGGAAGGAACCATAGCGTAGTGACGAGATGGATAATGACATCTTAGTATGGCTGTTAGAACTCTAGTCACACTATTACTTTCACGAAGGTTAATATGCAATTAAAACAAAGAAAGTAAATCACTAGCGAGATTTTTCACACCAACGTTTGTTGATTGTCTTTCATTGGAGTCTGAATGACAGCGAGTCTCCTCAGGTTTCCAGGACTCATCTTAGTATTTTGGCGATCTCAAAAATGCTGTCATCCGGATGGTCTCGATTTGTCCTCCGATTTCCAACTCTTCCAGTCCCCTTTCCAAGCCCCTGGAGGACCTTTTCAAGCATCTCAATTATAATTGGTATCACCGTTACTCTCATGTTCCACAGCTTATTTTATCTCAGAATCACTGAGAATTTCATACATTATATTATTATTATTATCATTATTATTATTATTATTATTATACTTTGAGGGTTTTTCACACCTATGTTAGCTCACTGGTTTTAAATGGAGTTTGCGTGAGAGCAAGTCTCCAGGACTCTTCTCAGTATTCTTGACGATCTTAATAATGCTGTAGTTTGGATGGTCTCCACTTGTCCTCCTATTTCCAAGTCTTCTAGTCTTTTTACCATTCATTTTGGGTCATTTACAGTTGGTATCAACTTTACCTTTATGTACCATTTATTATTATTATTATTATGAATGTGTTGATAGCTGAGTTGTTATCAGCGCGAAAAATGGAATCAGCAACTGATTTATAATTCTGGCTAAGGCTTTCACTTCACACTCATGGCCTTGGGATAGGCATAAACTTTCATATCCCTGTGTCGATGGATAAAAAAAAAATAGGGCCAACTTAACTCTTTTTTAAAGGTCCGACAATTTGTCTATAAAAAGGGAAACTAAATTCAGATCCTTTGTCAATACATCATGCGTCGGCGTGGTATGATAATTATGACCCCCAGTATCTTACAGATTTTGGAAACGGCCTGAATTCTTTAAAGGTTCTGTGTGCGTGTTGGTCTTTCAAATCCTTATGGGTTATTTAATGCCAAAATTTGAATCATTTGTAAATATTTGAGCGTATCATAATTATATTCCAAATGTTCCATTAAATAATTTTATTTAGTTGCATTATATTTTCTGAACCGGACCATTGGCCTAATCAGTAGAGTGTTCGCCAATGGTCCGCGAGGCCGGGGTTCAATTCTAAGTCCAATTATATCGAAGACTCAAAAAATGGTACTTGATGCCATCTTGCTCAGCACTATAAGGTGATGATCAAGGGTAAAGTGGAGCAATCCAGTTAACAGAGTAGCGTCCTCCCCTATACCTTGGTGTAGTAGCTATTGAAAAGGGAGCCTTCGGGTCACTCGCGACTAGAGTCACCAACTTTACTTACTTTACTTTATATTTTCTGAAATCATATGCTTGAAAAAAGTTTCATAACATCAATTATTCATATATGATACTAATAATTCATACATAATTATTTGGTTTCAAGTCAATGTTCCTATTTAATAATAATAATATTAATAATAATAATAATGTAGGTTATGTAGTGATAGAGACGAAACGATCGATCACATAATAAGCGAATGCAGCAAATTTGTACAGAAAGAGTATATGACTAAACACGACTGGGTGAACAAGTTAATCCTCTGGAAATTGTGCAAGAAACTGAAGTTGTACCATGCCAACAAATGGTATTTGCACAACCCAGAATCTGTCCAGGAGAATGAGATGCACAAACTCCTATAGGATTTTGAG
Organism: Sepioteuthis lessoniana; assembly: GCA_963585895.1. Taxonomy (NCBI): domain Eukaryota; kingdom Metazoa; phylum Mollusca; class Cephalopoda; order Myopsida; family Loliginidae; genus Sepioteuthis; species Sepioteuthis lessoniana. The sequence goes on from OY757921.1 coordinate 47,496,788, forward strand.
ATACAAACAGATCACCTAGTCTCTGCCAGACGACCAGACCTTATAGTAAGAAAAAAAATTAAGAGAACTTGCGAATTGCAGACTTTGCTGTCCCGGTTGACCACATAGTAAAATTGAAAGAAAGAAAAAAGAGAGATAATTACCTGGACCTTGCTAGGGAACTAAAGAATTATGGAAAATTGTGGAAAATTGTACTTGGTGCCTTTGGTACAGTGACCAAAGGATTGGTACAAGAACTAGAATACTTGAAAATGAGGACTTGAAAATAATAGGACGAATGGAGTCCATCCAAATTACAACATTGTTGAGATCGGCTAGAATACTGAGAAGAGTCCTGGAGACTCGAGAAAACTTGCGGTCACTCAAACTCCAGCGATAAACCATCGGTTAACGCTGGTTTGAAAAACTTGAAAAGGAGTAATAATAATTTGTTTGTATACAGTTATATGGTATGAAGTATTTCTTTTTAACCGGCTCATTGGCCCAGTGGGTAGAGTATTCGCCAATGGTCCAGGTAGCGTCATACCAAAGACTTTAAAATGGTACTTGATACCTCCCTGCTTAACTCTCGACAATATAAGGTACGTGTCAAGGGTAAAGTGGACCAATCCAGGGAAAGGAGCAGCACCCTCCCCTATGACACAGTGTAGTAGCTATCGAAAAGTGGGCCTTCTGGTCGCCTTCGACAATGGTCGCCAACTTTACTTTATTTCTTTTTAATACAAATAAACTTCAAAAAGTTCTCAGTATTCCTATCGAATGTAGGTTTTCTTAATTTGATCCATCGTCGCGATCCTCACAAATACTACCACTCCGGAGCAGAGTGGACGTGGGAGTAATGGTATTACACACTCTTCAGAGGTCCAGAACAGAAGTCTCACCGTCAGATGTTGTTTAGTGGCAGACGTTGGATAACCATTTGGTAGGGAGGTTTACCATTAGGCAGAAGATGCAATAGGCGTATTCTAAACACTGTCGACAGGATAAGAGAGAGAGAGAGAGAGAGAGAGAGAGAGAGAGAGAGTTAATCATATTATAAGCGAATGCAGCAATCTGGCACAATGCAAAAGAAGGCATGAATGGGTGGGAAAGGTTATCCACTGGGAATTATGAAAGAGACTGAATTTTGACCAAGCAGAGAGAGAGAGAGAGAGAGAGAGAGAGAGAGAGAGAGTAATAACCCCAGAGGAAATAAGTGAATAATCTTTTTATTTCTATTTCGTTCCGATTGTTCGTTTTATCTGCGTTAATTATCAGCTCCGATCTCTGATTCGAACCCCGTTCCCCAGTTATTAAGATTACTAAGCATTAAGTGATTTTTTGATACTGCAGTCTTTGTCTTATCGTTAATAATGATCTTGCAAAGATCAGCAATAATGATCCAGCATCACTGACACTTAACAGATTCAATTTCTCAACAGTGTCATTTAATCAATATGAAAAAGATTTGCTTATATATATATATATATATATATATATATATATATATATATATATATATATGATAAAAAAGTAGGTGAATGGAAAAATTAGACACTTATAAAGGGTTTAGTAGTAATATTTAATTCTTTATTTAAGAATTTCTTCAGACTAAACATTTTTTGAGTTTTTTAAAAATATTCAAGCAAATGAGGAAATAGATAAAATAACTGAGAAAATAAAGGTATAAAAGGAGGAGGGAGATAGAGAGAGTCTAAAGACAAGAGTCAGACAAGGGAAGAAAAGAGAGGGTGGTAGATGTTTGGTTTAAGAGATGGTTGATGGGGTTATTAGTTTTGAATGTAACTCTCTGGGTTTATGGTCTAGCTAGTTGGAGTCATATATATATATATATATATATATATATATATATATATATATATATATATATATATATATATATATATATATAAAAGAAATAAAACGGAAAAATGAAGTTGACGATTTATTCGTAAAATGTTTCGTCTATTTGGCTTCATTGAAATTTACGGACGAATTACTTTTTTTTTAAACAGAAATTATTGATGTATTTGCTAATCTCATTGTTGGACATTACTGTTCAAGTTTTCTCTCTCTGTGACTACTTTGTATATATATATATATATATATATATATATATATATATATAGTGGCTTTTAATTTTATTTAGCGCTCTTAGAAAAACCACATGAATATATCCTATCCCGAATTATGGATAATATGATTGTGCAAATTGGGATCTATCTATTTATCGATTAATACATAAAATTTTAAATTTGAAAAACCCACAAATGAAAGATAATCCCATTACTAAATGTTTTATATGGTGAGACAGGATTATATATATATATATATATATATATATATATATATATATATATATATATAGATAAAAGAAATATCACAGAAAAAAGAAAGCTGACAATTCATTCTTAAAATTTTCGTCTATTTGGCTTGATTTTATTTTACGAACGAATTATTTTTTTAACTGAAATTGTCGGCATATTTGCAAATATCATTGTTGAATATCATTGTCCAAACTCTCTCTCTCTTTCTCTCTCTCTCTCTCTCTCTCTCTCTGTCTATCCACACACACACACACACACACACACACACACACACACACACACACACACACATACATACATAGAAATATATATGTATACTTGCGAATGTTTGCATGTGTGCGTGTACAAGATGTGTGCGTGTCTGGGCAGATTGGCTTTGCTATCGCTTTTCAGTAGGAAATCAAGCATATTTTTTTTTATTAATGTGTGTGTGTGTGTGTGTGTGTGTGTGTGTGTGTGTGTGTGTGTGTGTAAGCGTCTGACTGCGTGTGTGAATGTATGCACATACAAATATTTAAGTGTGTTTATATATGTACATGTGTATGTATATACTTTTATTTGCTTTATCTAATTTTACCAAGAAACATCATCGTCTCGTATGAATATCGCATGGGACACATATATAAAATATCTGCAAAATTATCTCCGTTCATCTTTGTGAATTTAAAAAGTAAATTGTAAAGAAATAGTCCGCCTTTCGAACATAAAGACAGAAAATGTACGTGAATTTTTCAAAAGAAAGTTTACGCGCAATAATTTCAAAAGTAAGCCGGTTAAGCGCTTAAACCTTACTTTCATTTTATCTTCATGTTTTATTTTGTTTATTTTTAAATATTTTTTATGCTTGATTAACTGTTTTTGCAACAATCATTAATTAAAATTCCCAAACTAGAGCACATAAAAATTTGGTTGGCTGATTGTTGATTAATTAATTTTATTGGCAGATCAAGCTGTATAGGGTCATTTTATACTTAGCGTTCATATTTACATTGTGTGTTGTTTCTTTAGAGATTTTTTTACGCACGGTCATGTTGAATATGTATAAATCTTAAATAGATCGACACATTTGGGCCCTTGCTGGGACCCTAACCAGTATTACCACTTCATGTCAGAGTGGACCTGGGAGTAATGACAATGAAGGGGTACTTCGTACTCTCTAGATCTCCAGGACTGGAATCACACTATCAGATGCTGTTTATTATCATACCTGGAATACTTTTTTGCAGGGGGTACTTACCCCCCCTTTAGGAGATACAATCCACATATTCTAAGCCTCACTGACAGGTTGGGTATTTAAAAAGTGTAAAATAGTGTACGAATTAATGGAATCACGTTATCTTATAACTTTTCAGAAAACAACTTTTTTCCCTTCTTTATTTTCATGAGAGAAAAATGGCACCAAGAGAATGTCTGCAGTGAACACAAAATGAACCATTTTGACGACACTGGATTATCTCCCTTTTCCACTTCACCCACTGGCTCGATCGAAAGACCTTAGGTCAGAGGCAGTGGAGAAAAGTGGGCGATATTAATAAACAGAGATTAGCTAGATTAGGTTGATGGAGTTTAAGCGACGCAAAATGATTGATAATCGAATTACAGCATTTCATCATTGATATGAATCGCCCTGCCCATTTTTCCTCGTGTTTCTGTCCCTAAGACGCCGTCATTGACTCCTCTTTATATCTGCTAATTCAGTGGGCCAGTTAGTTTCCTGTCCCCGTCTGTCCAATTAGAGCTATTGATTGACGAATTTGTCTTTGTCTCTTTTTCATTTTAAGGTAGATATGCCCATTATTACACTAAAGGAAGAAGTGTTGGCTCTATAAAGAGATAGATAGATAGATAGATAGATAGATCGAGCGAGCGAGCGAGCGAGCGAGAGAGAGAGAGAGAGAGAGAGAGAGATAGATGAAAATTAATAAGCAAATGTAGCAATCTGGCACACTACAGGAGAAGGCATGAACGGGTGGGAAAGGTGATCCACTGGGAATTGTTAAAGAGACTATAGTTTGACCACGCTCATAAACGGTAGAAGCACAAACCGGAATTTGTACCAGAAAATGAGATGTACAAAATTCTCTGGTATTTTTTAGATAAAACAATCATCCCCAAATTCTGGCGAAAATTCCCGGCCTAGTATTAGCAAGAAAAAAGAATTTGTAATTTGGTGAATTTTGCAGTTCAAGCAAACTCTCCAGTGAAAGAAAAAGAAAGTAAAAAGATTATCAAATTTTTGAAACTTGCTGAAATAGCTTTGCAACATGAAAATAACGGTGATGCCAATTGTAATTGTTGTCTTTGGAACGGTCCGGAAAGGCTTGGAAAAGTGTTTCAGGGGACTGGAGGTGAGAGGAACCATCGAGATCATCTAGACCATAGCACTGATAAAATCGGCTTGAATACTTAAAAGAGTCCTGAAGATCTAAAGAAACTTCAGTGTAAAACTATGTAAAAACTGTCGTGAAAAACTCGCAAATAATAATAATATAAATAATAATAATAATAATAATCACGCCATGAGAACCAATCATATCAAAGCGAGAATAGATAAGACCCAAAAAACAGCTGATGTAGGTTATGTAGAGATAGAGATGAAACGATCAATCGCATAATAAGCGAATGCAGCAAATTAGTACAGAAAGAGTATAAGACTAAACACGATAAGCTGGTTAAGGTGATCCACTGGGAATTGTGCAAGAAACTTAAGTTTAACCATAAGAACAATCCAGAATCTATCCTGAGACACAGAAATTCCCCTTGGATTTTGAGATACGAACGGATTACCTAATCTCGGCCAGGCGACTAGACCTAGTAATGATTATAATAAAAAATAGGAGAACTAGAGAATTGCGGACTTTGCTGTCTCAGCAGACTACTTTGCAAAATTGAAAGAAAGTGAAAAGAAAGATAAGTGCCTCGACCTTGCTAGAGAATTAAAAAAAAAACTGTGTAACATGTAAGTGATATTGATACCAATTGTAATTGGTTCTGTCACGTGGTCTATCACGGAAAGGAGAAAAATCAGAAATTTCGCCTACTCTTCTGTGTTTGAATTAACAGGCCTCAAAGACTGACTGTTAAAAAGAGGAAATTAGAATGTAGGTCAAGCTATCTGCACTCCGTAACATCAACCGGCAGGATAGAGATAGTAGTCCGAATGAATCGCCTGACAGGGTGATGGAAGAAGAAAGAGGCCAAGTGATTGGCCAGAACCCTAAAGCGGAAGTAACACCCTTTTCGTCAGCGGAAATAAGGATAAAGAATTTAGTTTTAGGACAGCAGTTGGTGTGACAAGATGTGTTGACACTGTCACCAAAACTCCGGGTGAAGAAGTGAAGTAGAGCTCTTGGACAGGAGATTGTAGACGCCTTCAAGCCGAGCTCCATAGAATCCCGCTGGCCCGTCAAAGAAAATACTCCCAGAAGAAACCCGTCGAACAGCTAAGTAAACTTTAAAGCCGTTTTCTCCCACCACCCTTCCTAAGTATGGCAATTATATGTTCTCTCTCTCTCTCAATTTAAAGAAAGAAGAAAGAAAGGAAAAAGGAAAAAAGACATTTGTATTTGGTATTATCCGCTGGTAATATAGCCGGCACCTTAATATTTGTCTGTGTCAGCACGTATTAAAAACTTTGTTATATTTTATATCTCCCCTCGTGTCGAAACTTATTCGTTGTGTTGTTTGCTTGTCGAGTTGCCTTCTTTTGCATATTCCTTTTCAGCTTCATTCGCCTCAATTTATTCTCGCTAAATGTCCAATTCGCCTTTAAAAATATTACACGGGAAATTGGAATTGTCGACGACAATAAATAATATTATATCTAAACCTAGAGGCCCATATCTTCCATTATCCTGGGGATAGGAAAACGAAGTGGTCTGGTGGGTGTGTGTGAACGTGAAAAATGGAAACCCTTTGCCAACGGCGGTCAGTCTAGCCCCAAATTAACCCCCACATTATCTGCCAGTTCCCCATGTGCCCAAAGAAGGAATCTTAACGGGAACTTATTTTGCGAGGGATCAAGTGTCAGACTGCCCCGACTTCACACGTGCGAAAAATAACCTCCCGTCCTGGGATAAATATTTTAATGGTACCGTCACAGTTCGCTTGGTACAGTCACCGAAAGATTGGCACAGGAACTGGAGGACTTGGAAATAAGAGTACGAATCAAGACCACCCAAACTACTGCTTTATTGAGATCGGCTAGAATTCTGAGAAGAGTCCTGGAGACTTGAGAAGACTTGCTGTCACTCAAATTCCAGGGGAAGACCATCAGCGAACGCCGATATGAAAAACTCAAAAAGGAGTAAATGATAATCATGATTCTGAAACTGAAGCAAAGCGAAAAAAAAAAGATAACTATCTAGACCTTGTTAGAGAACTGAAAAACCTATGGAACATGAAAGCGACTTGCCATTTGTAATTGGCATGCTTAGTACAGTCACCAAAGGAGTGGCACAGGTACTTGAGGACTTGGAAATAAAAGGACGAGTGGAGATTATCCAAACTACAGCTTGTTGAGATAGGCTTGAATACTAAGACAGGTCCTGGATACATTGGTTAACGTTAGTGTGAAAAACTCTCATAAGAGTTAAATAATAATTATAAGCGAATGCAATAAACTGGTGCAAAGGGAATATTACACTAGATATGACTGGGGGAGGAAAGTGATCTACTTGGAATCGTGCAATAAAATGAAATTTGACCATAGTACCAAATATTATATATACAAACAAGAATCCGTCCCGAGAGAATGAGACGCACAATTCTCTGGAATTTTGAGATACAAACAGATCATCTAATTCCGGCCAGAAGACCAAACTGAGTAATAGTTAACAAAAAAAAAAAAAAAAAAAGAAAAGAAAAAAGAGAACCTGTTATTTAGTGGACTTCGCCGAAAATCAAAGAAAACGAAAAGAGAGACGAATACTTGGACTTGGCTTGAGAACTAGAAAAAACAATGGAACATGAAGGCGACAATAATATCAATTAGAACTGGTGCTTTTGGAATGGTCCTCAAAGGTTTGTCAAGAGTGCTGGAGGACTTGGAAAAAATCCAGACTACAGTATTGTTAAAATTAGCCAGAATACTGAGAAGAGTCCCGGAGACTTAAGAAGACTTGCTGTCACTCAGACTCAAGTAAAAGATTATCAGCTAACGCTGGTGTGAAAAACTCTCAAGAAGTAAAATAGTAATAATTATAATTTTTTGGGATGTGAAAGCTGTGGAATATGAAGGTTGTAGTTGGTGCGCTTGGTACGGTCTTCAAAGAATTAGAAAGATGAATGGATTATTTGGAAATTCGAGGAAGAATAGAAACTATTTTGAATGAAGCATTGTGGAATACTGAGAAAAGTCCTGGAGATGTGGGGAGACTTGCTTTCTCTTAGTGAAAGCCAATCAGCTAACGTTGGTGTGAAAAAACTCACAAGGATTAACAACAACAATAACAGCAATAATAATAATAATAATAATCATCTGGGACTTTGGGATACAAATGGATCACCTAATCTCGTTAAATTCAGACCAACTGCTAATCAAAAAAAGAAGAGCTTGCAGTCTTGTAGATTTTGCTTTTCCCGCCGACCACTGAATGAAAACAAAAGAAAATGAATAGGTAAGTACTTGAACTTTGCCAAAAAAACTACAAAAGCTGTGGAACATGAAGGTGACAGTGATACCAATGGTAGTTTGTGCGCTTGGAATGGTCCCTAGAGGCTTGGAAATGGAACCAGATGAATTGGAAATCAGAGGAAGAGTTGAGAGCATCCTGTCTGAAACATTGTTGAGAATGGCTAGAATACTGAGAAGAACCCGCAAGACCCGAGGTGACTTGCCGTCACTCAAACTCCAGTGAAAGGCCACCAGTATCAGCTGGTGTGAAAAACTTGCAATAATAATAATATAAAATAAAGACCAATTATATCAAAGCAAGAATAGATAAGACACAATAAAACATGTGGTGATAGAGACGAAACCATCAATCATATAATAGGTGAATGCAGCAAATTAGTATAGAAAGAGTATAAGACCAAACACGACCCGTGGGCTCAGTGATCCACAGGGAATTGAGCAAGAAATTGAAGTTTGACCATACAAACAAATGGTGTATGCACAACCAAGCATCTGTCCTGGAGAATGGGACGCACAAACTCCTCTGGGATTCTGAAATAGAAACGGATCACCTAATCTCGGCCAGATGAACAGACGTTGCAATGAAAAAACAAAAACAAAAACAAAACAAAACAAAAAACTTTGCTGTCCCGGCTGACCACACCGTAAAATTGAAAGAAAGTAAAAAAAAAAGGATAAGTACCTCGACTTTGCTTGGGAATTGAAAAAAACTTTGGAACATGAAAGTGACGGTGTTACAAATTGTAATCGGTACTCTTGGTATAGTCATCAAAAGATTGGTACAAGGACTGGAAGACAGGGAAATAAAAAGACGAGTCGAGACCATCCAAACCAAAGCATCGTTGAGATAGGCCAGAATACTGAGAAGAGTCCTGAAGACTTGAGGAGACTTGCTGTCACTCCAGTGAGAGTTTTTGTTTACATACAGCTAATGTCAAAACAGTTCTATTTTAAGTAATTCAGTTTAGCATAATACGCAGTCTAGTTCTATTTGACCCATAGATCGGATCTTATCAGGTGCTTCCATCCGGACCAGAGTGGACCTGGGAGCGATGGCAATGAAGGGGTACTCCGCATTCCCCAAACCTCCAGCATTACTGGAGCTTCACCATCAGATTGTTTAGTGTCATATCTAGGACACTCGTTGGAGGTGTCTTACCCCTCAGCAGTGAAGCAGTCAGTGTATTCTACAGCCCCAGCTGACTGGGCAAGATAGATGCCGTGTGTACATATCGAGCAACTGGGAGTTGTAGTAAAAAACTTCAAGTCTTTCTTTACAAAACAGTGTATAGTGACTGTCAATATCTTTAATAAGCACACACAAACACACACACACACGTATACAATATAGAGGTTTGGTTTATATTATGGTATATGGGTTATTTAAGGCTGAAATTTGATTTTTTGAAAATGTTTGATTGTAATCATAACTATTTATATTTTCAAAATACGCTGTAATTTTTTAATCGGATTTTTTATTTGTCTATAACAATCATTTGTTTGCACTCATTTATATTGTATCAAGTAGTCCTATTAAATATTGATCATTATCAAACATTTGATCCATAGATGGGACCCTAACAACTACTACCACTCCGGGTCAGAGGAGATCTGGGAATAATGGCAATGAAGAGGAACTCATCAGAAGTCTAGAACTAAAGCCACACCATCGGATGGTATTTTAATATCATATCCAGGACAGGGCAGAGAGAGAGAGAGAGAGAGAGAGAGAGAGAGAGAGAGAGAGAGAGAGAGAGTTGTTGCATTGGTTATAAGAAGTATATTCGAATTTCAGTAGAGGCTTTTAATTTTACCATATTTACCCAACCCCTCCATTCGGGCAGGATATGACACAGTTTTACAGGTTTGAATTCAGAGTTTTCCTTCTCCTAGACTAGTTGCCTCGCCAAGGCTGAAGAACTCAGTCTGTCCTACTATTTACCCATAGCAGGAGAGAGAATAGTTGGATTCATACCTTTCGCAAGGGTATTTAAAAACTTTAAAAGGGTACTTGATACCTCCTTGATTAACACTCAGCATTACAAGGTAAGGGTAAAGTGGAGCAATTCAGGGAAAGGAGTAGCGTCCTCCCCTACACCTCAGTGTAGTAGCCATCGAAAAGAAAGCCTTCTGGTCGCTCTCAACTACGGTCACCAACTTTACTTTATAAGGCACGGGTATTATTTTCCTTGCCTTTTGATTATCGCCCTCTCTCTCCATAAAATGTCGAGTTATTATCATTATACGATATTTGACTGCGAAGAAAGTAGGTGAATAAACGGTTTCCTCGTAATATAATGGTTAAATCACTAGACTGCGGAATCGTAGTAAGCAAGTTCGAACTCCAGTCGCGCTATTACCTTCACTTTCGGACAAATACCCTTGGGAAAGGTATGAATCCCCCTATCCTGCTAGATAAGGGTTAAATAGTGTCACTACTGTCCTTCTAGAAGAATGGAGTTGGCATTAAATAACCCGAGAAGGGAGATATGCCATCAAAACCAGTTCCTAACTACCCAGGCCGTGCTTTCACTAACTTTTATACTCATAGTCAAGTTTTCTAATGTAACAGTGTGAGATGGTTGATTGATTTTAACGGCAAGTTGACTCGTTTGGGGTTATTTTATGTCAAGAGTTTAATGATTTACGTTCATTGTATATTGTTATTTAAATTTTTTGTGTTGTTCTTTCTAAAAGCTGGGGCTTTAGAGTACACCGACTGTACCTCTGCAGAGGGCTAAGACCCCCACCCCTCAACGAATATTCTGTTGCCCAGTCGGCTGGGGTAGTAGAATACACCGACTGCACCTGTGCAGATTAGTAAGACCCCCACCGTCCCAACCAGAGTCCTTGACACTAAACAATCTGATGGCGCGGTTTCAGTAATGCTGGAGCTTTGAGGAATGCGGAGTACCCCTTCATTGCTATCGCTCCCAGGTCCACTCTGGTCTGGAGTGGTAGCATCATATAGGGTCCTATCTATGGGTCAAATAGAACTAAACAGTGTACTAACTGCACTGAACTGTCTGAAATAGAACTGTTTTGATATTTACACTGTGTACTTATCCCTAACTGAATTGTTTGAAGTAGAATTATTTTGACATTGAAACTGTACTTGCGCTAAACTGAATTGTTTGAATTAGAACTGTTTGACTAAACTGAATAGCTTGAAATAGAATGTTTTTGACAATTAAACTGTGTACTCATGCTAAACTGAATTGTTTGAAATAGAACAAATTATTTGTATAAAAATAGATTTGGCATTAAATAACCTACAAAAGTTGATATGCTATAAAACCCAAATAACCAACCAACAAAAGAGTTTTCTTTTTTGTTCACAGAGTGGACCTGAGAGTAATGACAATGAAGGGGTACTCCTCCTTCTCCAGATCTTCCGAACAGGAACCTTGGCAGATGTAGTTTAGTGCCATTCTTAGAAGGCCCCTCTGTTGGAGAAGATTCAGTAAACGTATTCTAAGCCCAACCGACCGTGTGTGTGTGTGTGTGTGTGTGTGTGTGTGTGTTAATAAGTGTCTTTTAACTCTTGTACATAATACTGCGTGTACTCTATCTGTTTGGATATATATATATATATATATATAGATGTGTATATCAGTATCTGTGTGTGTGTGTGTGTGAGTAGGCGAGCATGTGTGTGTATTGGCTCTTAATTGTGCATTTGACATTTCCCATGTGTTCAATGATCCACGGAGATGCAGTCGTTGCTGGCAGATGGTGATAAGGTAGCGGCACTCCCCGACTGAATCTTCTCCTGAGTCTCGTTCCAGGACCGATAGCATCGCAACTGACTGTCATTTGTGACTGAACACGACGCACAGTCAGTCAATACACTCGCACGAGGGAAAGAAGAAAAAGGCGGATATGATGGGAGGAGCAAAGAAAAGGCGGGAAATTAGGATGAGTTGGGAGGTTTGAATGAAAGCAAAAAAAAAAAAAAAAAAAAAAAGAAAGAAAAACTAAATCCAGAAAAAGACTAAAGGCAAATGATTTGGTTAGCACAAGTAACGCCACTCTAGGATCTTATCTGTCCCCTAAAAAAAATAAAAATATGATTACAGTTAGCCTTTTGGGGGACCAGATTTTTGGCCCTACCAACCCTCGTTAAACTTAGGCTTCACTGTATCGGCTGCCTTTCCTGTTATAGCAATTTTCCCAACGATACAATATCATCAGCAGAGAAAGAACGGCGAATCATAGGTAATTGAATACACACACACACACACAGAGAGAGAGAGAGAGAGAGAGAGAGAGAGAGAGAGAGAGAGAGAGAGAGAGAGAGAGAACGGACTAACAAACGGACAGCTGAACGGACAGATGAAAGATAGAAAGAAAGAAAGAAAGAAAGAGAAATAGAACAAGAGATAGAATTAAATGAAATAATGAAAGGCATAAATAAATAGACAGATAAATAAATAAATAAATAAATAAATAAAAGCGAAAGAGATTCAAATAAGTTAAAAACAAAAGAATCAAAGAAAAACAAAAAGAACGAAAGCAAAATTTACTCAAGAAAGAAAAAAATAATATCTGAGGAAAAAAATTAAAACAAAAGAAAGAAATAACAAGCAAATAAAAGAGAGAAAAACGGAAGAAAAAAAAAAAACTCGAGAAAAAAAAAAAAAACAGAGTAAAAGAATGAAAGAAAAATGACTCAAGAAAAAAATCAAAGGAAAAAAAATAAAGAAACGTAGGAAAAAATGAAAGAAAAAAACTCAAAAAGAAAGAAAGAAAGGAAATAAAAAAATGAAAGAAATAAAGAAAATCAGAGAATAAACCAAAGAAAGAAATGAAGAAAACGAAAGAAAGAAATTCAGTGAAAAAGAACGAAAGAAAGAAATTACAAATGAGAGAAAGAAAAAACAGGGAAAAAGAAAGAAAGAAAAATAGCCTAAGAAAGAGAGAAAGAAAAGTCGGAGAAAAAGAAAAGAAAGAAAAATTACAAAAGAAAGATAATCAGAGGAAAAACGAATGTAAGAAATAAACCCAAGAAATAAATTCAAAGAAAAAAACAACAAACAAAAGTTACGAAAGAACTAAAAAATATAGCGAAAAATAACGAAGGAAAAAAAGAAAAGCAGTCAGAGAGAGAGAGAGAGAGAGAGAGAGAGAGCGAAAGAATAAATGAAAATGAAAACGAAAGTTTGTTTGAGTTTTATGGCATATCAACCTTTGTAGGTTATTTAACGCCAAATTTTTATACAAATAAACACTTCTATTTCAAACAATTCAGTTTAGCATGAGTACCAGGTTAATCATCAAAAACATTTCTATTTCAAGCTATTCAGTTTAGTCGAACAGTTCTATTTCAAACAATTCAATTTAGTATAAGTATAGTTTTTGTTTACACATGTAAAACTTCTTTTTCAAACAATTCGGTTTAGTGTAAGTAGAGTTTCAATATTAAGAACAATTCTATTTCAAATAATTTAGCTTACCATAAGTTTGCAGTTTAAATGTCAAAACAGGCAACTAAGTTTAGCATAAGTACGTAGTTTAGATCTATTTGACCCATAGATAGGACCCTATCAGGTACTACCACTCCGCGCAGACGGGACTTGGGAGCGATGGCAATGAAGGGGTATCCCGCATTCCCCAAAGCTCCAGCATTACTGGAACCTCACCATCAGATTGTTTAGTGTTATATCCAGGACACTCGTTGGATAGGAGGTTTACTTAACCCTCTGCAGAGACGCAGTCGGTGTATTCTACAGCCATAGCCAACTGAGTAATGAATGAACGAAAGAAATACTGATTTGAGAAAAAGCAAAAAGAAAAGTTATAATACAATAGTGTCAAAAAGGAACAGAAAGGAAGGAAGGAAGGGAAAAAGGAAGGAAGGAAGAAAGGAAGGAAGGAAAGAAAAAAAGAAAGAAAACGAAATTAAAGGAAGAAAAAACCCAAAACAAAAGAAAAAGCAAGAAAAAACAAACAAACAAAACGAAACGAAAAAATAGAAGAAAGAAAGGAAGAAAGAAAAAAGACCAACCTTAGAATGACAAAAAAAAAAAATAGAAAAAGGGAAGAAGAACTAAAAAAAGAATGTGGGAATTTTCAAAGAAAGAGATAGAGAAGAAAAAAGCAATACAGAAGAGAGAGAGAGAGAGAGAGAGAGAGAGAGAGAGAGAGAGAGATTGATAGATGGAAAAAGAAAATCAATAGACATGCGTTCACACATTGACAACAACTAAACTTAACCTAGCACTAACCCAGAAAACGATGGGCACCCAGTAAGTGTCAAACTCACTTCAGATGTAACGATCTGCGTGACTAAATATTGCTTCACGGAGAGATGCATGTATCAACTTTTGAAGAAAATTTTATAAATTGACCCACATGCAAAACCAAATTGACCCACATGCAAACCAAACTGACCCACATGCAAACCAAATTGACCCACATAAAGACCAAATTGACCAACATGCAGAAATTTACGGAGAAACGCGTTTTAGGCAAAATGTTTATAAACGGGCTAAACACGGGTTTGCTACAAAAAGTCTGAGTTAAAAATGCTGTCTTTTGACTCTCCGGTAAAGAAAATATTCCGGGCACTGTGGTTAGTAAAGAAAGTCTTCTGAGACATGGAAAACCAATCACTTTTAATTTCTTTGAAAAACGTTAAAATGTAAACCGTGATTCCTATTGCTAACTCTTCAAGAAAAACCCACTTACTTATTGAATGACCTCCATCTATCTATCTATCTATCGATCTAAACAATAAGATTAATAAATTATGGACGTAAAAAAACATTTTTTTTAAATTTATAAAATTATAATTTACAAATCTAAATCGACAAAACTTTGATCAAAGAAAATATTTTCATTTTTCATGAACATCAGCGACCGAATTATAGGTAAATCCTGTTCATATGTATTAATATACATATGAACAGGATTTTCCTATAATTCAGTCGCTGATGTTCATAAACCAAGTAACATGACTTGAAAATGAACCATCTGGATCCCCAACCCTCACAAAGAAAGAAAAAAAAAAAAGAATTGTGAAAATAAAACTCTTAAGGCTGAACCCATATAAAGAAATATTTCTATTCAAAACTCCTAAGAAATTTTACAACGAAGAATATCAAAAGTTTTCGTAATATAAAAGATATAATTGTTAAATATCTTTTTTATTTACTTATTTAATTTAATTTTTTTTTAATCAGGGTTTGCTTTTTATAACAATTAGCGTTTGTGATAATAAGTTTGATGAGAAAAGACAATTTCTAACAAAATCAAACATTTTCTCAAGTAAAGCATGACTAATGCTGTACATATAAGAACACTAGTTTTTTCGGCTCATTGGCCTGGTGGTTGGGGTGTTCGTCAATATCCCGGTAGACCGGAGTTCAATCCCAGGTCGCATCATACTCAAAAAAATAGTACTTGATGCCACCTTGCTTAACACTCAGCAGTATACGTATCAAGGGTAAAGTGGAGCAATCCAGGAAAAGGAGTAGCGCGTTTTCCTACACTTCGGTGTAGTAGCTATGGAAAAGGGAGCCTTCGACAACTTGTTTAGTTATATTGCGTACATAATGCCAACAGTAAAAGTGACACTTTCTTTTTTCAAAAATATATTCATCTTCATTTCTCTCGAAAGGGGTCAAAGCTTCTGCGGAGAGAGAGAGAGAGAGAGAGAGAGATGGACACAAACGGAGATGGAGGGAGACGAAGGTACTATTTACCAACCCCTCCGCTCGGGCAGGATATGAAACAAGGTCAATTTTTAAGCGGAGTTTAACAGGTTTGAATTCAGAGTTTTCCTTCTCCTAGACTAGTTGCCTCACCAAGGCTGAAGACGAAGACAGACTGCCATATTGACCCCATAACTCCTTCATTTCTGTCATATCTTCAAGGCACTACTTAGCTCTTCTGCTTCTTGGCCGGACCGTAATCAATGGGAGACCCTCTGTGAGACGTTGCTCCAGCGGGGCGCCCAGCCACTCGCTAACAGTCTCCCTAACTAACCGAATCTCTTTTGATTGCAAGCTGAGACTGACCGACAGAGCATATCTCACGTGGGCATCTGTATATATCATTTTACAAGGCCCACCGTTTCTGCTCAACCTCGTGAATGCTTCCACCTATGTACACAGGTGTGTTCTGTGCAGAGAAATCTCTGATTGACGGCTTAGTCAAAGGTTAATATGCCATAATTATTCAGCAAAAGCAACTTAGTGGCTCTTTAAAATAGAGAATCTGAAGCAAGAAATATAATGTTGAATTTGTACGATTATGTTGTCATTCACTACACGCATTAATGTTTGGATTCACAATAGATATGTGAGACCGCGCTTTTTTTAAAATCCTGAATTAGATATCACCCACTATGTTAAATAATTTTCTAAAATTTTTGTTTAGATGTGGCACAAGGATGTATGAATGAGGCACCCGAAGAGACTCGAACACACTCGTGTAGGTTTGCTTGATTAGTTTGCTAACCATTACACCACCCAAGGCGCATCTTACATAGTATGCTTATAAGTAGCTTTTCAAGTTGGAAATATAAATTGTTGCATAACATTACTTCGGATAAAAAATTAGAGCAAACAAACGAAAGAAAGTTTAAGTTTTTTGTTTAATGGCATATCAACCTTCGCGAGTTATTCAATTCCCAAACTATCATTGTAAAAGTACAATTTTGGTACTTTTTAACCTGTAATATTACATAATGAATAAGTTGCCTATTAATTTTGTAAGGTAAGTGTAGAATTCAAAATATATGAAGTCAAAAGTTAACTGGTAATTCGTTTGAAGAAGGGTCATGGGAAATAACCAGTGATATAATAGACAAGACTTGACCCTTGGCCGACCTTTTTAGCAGTTCTCTGATTGATTGGTTCAGGTGTGAGAACAAATCAGTTGGGTAAAGTTAACGAGAGCAGTCCATAAGGAACAGACGTCTAAAAAGCAATTTCTCTAGCCGTACGGTTGACGTGGGTATTTGGGTGAATGAAAACGTCGAAAATCAAAGTCTTTGTATCGATTCATATGAACAGAAGTGAACACGGAGAAAAGATGACCACAAGACTACCCGAAGAAGTCCCAGATATAAGACAAGAGATACGGCCAGATAGATAAGTATAAGAAAAAAGAATAAGGGGTATACGACAGTAGTTGGAGAGATAAGGGTGTTTATACCATTCCCAAGGTTGTTAGTCTGAAAATTAACGTAGCTGTGTGAGTGGAGTGCGAACTCGCTAACTCGAATTTCATAGTCCAGCACTGAATCTACGGCAACAAAAAATATGATAAAAATGAATGAATAAATTGTGTTAATATTATTGAACTTCACAAATATTTACTGTTTATGTTAGTTACGTATTTTTAGATTATATACCAAATATCTATTCATATAAAAATGAATATGAAAGTTAAGGCAATAAATAAAACAAAATGAAATAAATAAATCGCCACTTTCTTATAATATCTGTAAAATAAATCGACAATTTCTTAGAAATTTGAAAATGATCTCCGTTTCCGATGAATGTCGAGCATCTGACTTAGTTTCATTGCAAATCATGTTACCTTAAGGATTCATTGGCGCAAAAAAATATCTTCATTTTTTCAAAGGAAAATATCAAAAAAATTTCACTCTAAATGACCTTGAAAGTTTGGCTGAAATCCAGCTCCAAATCGGCAGAGCTTTCGTGGTACAGATAGACGCAGATTTGGTGAATTATATATATGCTAGGAATAATTGGAAAAGCGGAGAAAAGTAGATTTTTATCAACTTGTCAGATCGACTATTTATCCATATATATATATATATATATATTGCTTTAGTTGGCTCCGTTTACAATAGCTACTACACCGAGGTGTAAGAGAAGGCGCTACTCCATTCCCTGGATTTTTCTTCACTTACCCTTGATCCGTACCGTATACTGCTTAGTGTTACCAAAGAGGCATAAGTACCATTTTTGAGTCTTTTGTATAATTCGACCCGGGATTGGGCCTCGGTCTCCCTTACCTTTGGCGAATGTGAGTCCCCGTTGCTCAGTGGCAAACTTGCGACATCGTAGTGAGTGAGTTCGAACTCCAGTGGCGTCATTACGTTCAGTTTCAGGCTAATACTCAAAGGAAATGCATAAGCCTCCTTATCCCACCGCTATGGGCTAAATAGTAACACTACCGTTCTTTTATAAGGATAGCTTTAGCTGTCTTCATCATCATCTTGTCGTGCCATCAGCACGAATATCCATGACCCTCTCTCGTCACTCCCCCCTATCGTTCATCGATTCTGGCAGGTTCTCAGGGCTACATCCCGTATCCTCACTGAGCTGCAGGATGTAGGTTAGAGCTGGTTGCCCTGCTTTTGCTTGGCCATGTGAGAGGGTCCATAGGAGAACATCACTTATGAGCTCGTCCTTGCTTCTCCAGCAGTGTCCTGCATGTCTGGTTCGTCTAACTTTGTTAGTTTTCGTGATGGGTAGTAGGTGGCCGTATAGCTGCTGGTTTGTGGGGTATTGTCTCCAGGACTTGTTCAATATTGCTCGCTACATTCTTGTGTAGTTGCCGTCAAGCTTTTTTTCCGTCCGTTTCGTTAGCGTCCATGTAGTACATCCATATTGCAGTATCGACACGACTTCTGCTTGGAAGAAACTGCGTTTTAGCAGTAAATACCCCAAATATATATATATATATATATATATATATATATATATATATATATATATATATATATATATATATATATATATATATTGTAATAGTGTTGGTTGTGTCTAATTTACTTTGTGGGTTTGTGGCGAACCAAGTACGATATAATATAGAGCGCTCAATATCTGTTTATTTGTCGCTGCCTCCCACCAGACACGACTTGACACATGGTCACAAGCCCGAAGGCCGATTAAAGTGGAGATAAAGGGGAGGGGAAGGTGGGGAACAAGCCGAGACTCGAACACTGCTGGTCTCTGCTGCTCATCGGCTCTCTTAGTGCAATGTGAACCTGATGAGGCAAGCAGTTTCACGAACCCAAATGTGGGTCCGGGCACGTATGCCGGGTTATGGCTTGAACTAGACACCAAGGTCTAGTGCCATACATAGGTTTCGAGAAAGTCCGCGGGAACCTCTTTAGAGTGCTCAATATCTGTGATAGACCTATTATATAATAATAATAAACTGATATATATATATATATATATATATATATATTATTTCTCCATCTTCACAGATGATTGCTGTCTCTTGATTCTCCAGTATTGTCTGGGTTGACGTTTTCGCTTCGTTTGTGTTCTTCCCTATGACTTTTCGGTCCAGAAGCTATCTTGGAACACGTGTGTGTGTGTGTGTGTGTGTGTGTGTGTGAGAGAGAGAGAGAGAGATGATTGACAAATGGGGTGATGACAGTTGATAATACTTGATTTGGTACTTGGAGAAGGTTTTCGTGTACCGCTATGAGTCTTCAATGTTGAGAAAGATTTACAAACTTTACTGCAAATGACGCAAGTGGTATCATCTTGCCTTAAAGGTTTTCACCTATCTCATGAGATTGCATGTAATTGATGTATCAAATTTTAAAGAGAAGAATACATTCACAAACATCATACCTCAAAGCAGGTTTTTCAACTTGAGAGTAAATCATTGTTCTCTTCCTCAGTTATCGCTTCAACCTTACATCACTTTACCATATTTACCAACCCCCCCGCTCGGGCAGGATATGACACAAGGACAATTTTTAAGTGTAATTTTAACAGGTTTGAATTCTCAGTTTTCCTTCTCTTAGACTAATTGCCTCGCCAAGGCTGAAGAACCTAGTCTGCACTACTATTTACCCATAGCTGGAGGGAGAATAATTGGATTCATACCTTTCCCAAGGGTATCAGTGCTATGTGAAATGCAATCAGTCTCGTCCAGGATTTGAACTCGTGTCGCTGTGTCCATTTCCTACGACGATAACCATTACACCACGGGCACTTCCGACATCACTTTACAACTCTCTTCATCTTGTTTAAATGTCTTTCTGCACTCAGATCTTCTCGATGTTACCTTTTCTTGGCACAGAATAATTTTCAGCGATTTAAGAATATTCTTGATGTCTTTAAAGCGTTTCCCTGGTTTCTGCTGATGATGTTTGTCATTTAGAAGTTCTCAGTTGCACAGATTTTTGGGAAGCCATTGATTTTTTACAGGCAAAATGCGTCCGGCCCAAAGCATTTGATTTGCTATGATCAACCATTTTCTAAATTTTCGTATCTGGTGTCTTACTTTGTAATTTCATTCTGAGTATTCGCCAAAGGCAATTTTGTGTAAACTTTCTAAAAGTCTAAGATGCTTGCAGCGAACTGTCCATGTTTCTGATGAATAAAAGAAAGTGCTCAATACACATGCTCGATAAAAAGAGACCTTTATCTCTCTGGTGATGCCATGGTCTGCGCATGCGTTCATTTTAAGCTTTCCAAAGGCATCAAATGCTTCCTGGATGCGCAGGAATATTTCAGAATCAAGATACGTTCACTTTCGAGGAAATACCCTTGGGAAGGGTATGAACCCCCTTGTCCTCCCAACTATGGGTTAAATAATACCACTACTGTTCGTCAAGGAGAATAGCTTTGGCATTAGATAACCTACAAAGGGTTGATATGCTATCAAACAAAGAAATCAAACCAAACCAAACCAGAATCAAGAGAGTCATCACTTGACAACATATTATCGAGATACACAAACGCATTGATCACTTCAAGACGTGGACCCTTCATCCAGAATATTTGATTCAATACATTCTTGTTCTGTAACTGAATTGAACATACCTTTATTCTTTAAGAGTCTTATTTTGTGACCAAATTTTGAACTGGATTTTAGAAAACGATCTATGAAGTGTTGCATATCGGCTTCCAAATTAATTACAAAATTGGCATCTTCAGTATAAAGGAATTCCTTGACCAAAACTTGAAATATTGCAGATCTTGCTTGAAAACTTCTCAGATTAAAATCTCGACCAAAGGTCGAAAACTGTAAAACGATTCCTTTGCCAGAATTGTAAAAAGCATGGGATAGTAGAGAAGTAAAATAGATTGAGAAAAATATGGGACCAAAATATATCCCCGATTCACATCATTGTTTACTGGATGCTCGGCAGACAGTTGTCCATTGAATGTAACACGTGCCTTTATATTTCTGTGCAGCCGATTAATCAAACTGAAATTTTTTTAGCATAATCGGCGTTCCTAAGAATTACCCAAAGTGCGTCAAGAATATATATATATATATATATATATATATATATATATATGTGTGTGTGTGTGTGTGTCTGTGTGTGTATTTGGGGAGCATTTCCTCGATAAGACAAATTTGATTAAACAATATAGACATTGTTTGTTTACAAATTTTTGTTTTGATCCTTTCAAGTTGTCGTATGGATGTTATGATATCCGGCCGGAATTGGCTAATAAACCTTTCGTAATTAATTGTTTCCCAAGTTGATGATATCCTTATAGATTGTAAGTTGTCTCTTTACGAGATCACGACTCTATTCCAAAGTGCTGTTATATTGGTAAACTGCAGGATCATGTAATTTAAAATATGTGTATTTGGGTAGCATTTCCTCGTTAAGACAAATTAATAACAAAAAAATTATATATATATATATATATATAACAGAAAATTTATCTATCTATCTATCTATCTATCTATATATATAAGTATTTTGTAATTTGCTTGAAGCGTTGCATAAATTATTTTATTTTATATTTAGAGGGCTATTGTAATGCGAAATAATAATTATTTGACTCAAATAATTATTATTTCGCATTGCAATAGCCCTCTAAATTAATTCAATGCTATAAAATATAATATATATATATATATATATCGTCACGCATACTTCTATCTCACCATGTCCCTATACGACACATTATAAATGATAGCAAAGGAGGTGCTCGTAGTTATTATCTTAGCAGTTGTAAGTAAATAGTAGTGTAGATTAGGCTGGTATGGCAACTGGTCTAGGAGAAGAATACAAACCTGTTAAACTCCGCTTAAAAATTGACGTCTCACGTCCAGCTCGTCGTAGAGAGGTTGGTAAATACATATACATCACGTTGTAATTACGATTGATTAGCTACTTTTCTCATATTTTTGTCTGATGATTGTGTAAATAACATGGAACTTCAAAAAAGTAACTCATGATTATAATATGTGACCGTGGAGTAATGGTTATCGTCGTAGGAAATGGTCTCGTCGACTCGAGTTCAAATCCTGGACGAGACTGCATTTCACATAGCACTAATACCCTTGGGAAAAGTATGAATCCAATTATTCTCCCTCCAGCTATGGGTAAAATAGTAGGGCAGACTAGGTTCTTCAGCTTTGGCGAGGCAACTAGTCTAGGAGAAGGAAAACTGAGAATTCAAACCAGTTAAACTCCGCTTAAAAATTGTCCTTGTGTCATATCCTGTCTGAGCGGAGGGGTTGGTAAATATGATTATATGTTTTAGGTTTTATATCTGCTCTTATATGATTCAGTTTCGGTTTCTTTGTTTAATGGCATATCAACCTTTGTAGGTTATTTGATGCCAAAACCATTCTCCGTGAAGAACAGTAATGGTACTATTTAACCCATTGCTGGGAGGATTAGGGGGTTCATACCTTTCCCAAGGGTATTTGCCCGAAAGTGAACGTAATAGCGCGACTGGAGTACGAACTCGCTTAATACCATTCCGTAGTCCATCGCTTTAAGCATTACACCACGAGGACACCACCTCTCTTATATGATTGTATTTTCTTATTTGCATTTATATATATATATATATATATATATATATATATATATATATATATATATATATTGTCATCCATAGACTGACTGTTTCGTTGTATCACAACACTTTAGTGTGCCTAGACACACAGGACGCTTCTAGCTGGGATCGGAACCTGCCCAACTTTACGTTAGACTTACATTCTTACCGCTCAGCCACTAGGCGATATACGTCAGCTCGGGAATTTTAAGGTATAATGTAGTTGCTTTCATTTGTTTACATTTTGCCTTACCGGATACCAGAGCGCTCAATTCATTAGAAGAGTTTTGCAATACGCTAGTGGCAGCCGTTAATTCCTTTGCCAGAGTGCTCGAACTCCGGGGATTATAAAGAAAAAAAAAACTGAAGAACAAGGTAATGCAAAAAGAAGAATTTAATGCAAAAGAAAGTCAACGATGTAACGTTTCGGTGCAAAGGAACCATCACCAGGACAAGGAAAAAAGATATCTCGTGATATTAAATCAACGATGGATGTTTAATAAAATGCAAAACAAGGAGAAAATATTATATATACAGAGAAATGGGTAACCGTTTAATCTTTAAATTAACGTTCATGTTTAAGAATATGTTATGTGAATATTTAAAACAACGATGTAGAACAAATAGAATCATCAAGAAAGTAATTAAATTAGAAGGAGAAAGAATAAGTGGGATGGAAGGAAGGAAGGAAGGAAGAAAAGAAAAGAAACTGAAGAGCGAGAGATTTGGAAATAGAAGAGATGTGGGGAATGAGAAAAGGGGAGGAAAAAGGGAACACGTATACAACACACGTAAACAACTAAATAATACTAAATCACAAATCAAACCCGTGTCAATTGATATTTCTCGGAATTAGTTATATATATATGTATATATATATACATTATATATATATATATATATATATATATATATATATATATTTATATACATATATACATGTATATATACATAATAGATATATAACATATAATATATACATATATATATATATATATATAGTTACAGATAAATTTTCGGTAAACGATAACATTCCAGCGCATGACAAGCTCTGAGATCATTTCAAGAGACAATTATGTCATTTAAATTATAAGAATTAGGCCGCAACCATTTGATCCGGAAAACAAATGTTTGAATTTGTCAAACAAATTGTAACTCTTATTGAAGAGGTTTGGTCAGGACTTGACAAATCTTGTGCACAGGCGAGATTGGCTGTTTATGACTTTACAACAACAGAAAGAAAGAAGCAAAAACAAAAACAACTACAAAAACAAAAGCAAAAAACTTGTTCGTCTGTGTTCGTCATCTTAGCGTCTGCGCGTTGCATTTCCGGTCGGCTGATGCGCGGCCATTTTAAAACGCGTTTCATGGCTGCTTAAGCGGCGTAATGAAATGAAATAAACATTGAGTTAGGCGTCGAAGAAGATGTAGAGAGAAAGACAGAGAAAGAAAGAGAGAGAGAGAGAGAGAGAGAGAGAGAGGGGGGGGGAGAGAAAAAATACAAGCATAGAGGTAGGGGCTTTAGTGAGTTAAGAGGGAGGTCGAGAGATCAAAAAGATTCCGTCGGGGTGAATGGTCAGTGATTCAATCAGGGCGCATGCGCGGCCATGGGCGTGAGCCAGGTTGGTCGGAGGGAGAGTGCTGGGGGATTAGGTAGAGAGAGGCGGACAGCGATTTGGCTTGTTTTTGTGTCTATCACTGTCTCTGGATAAAAACCCAAGCGAGATCATCGCGTTTTCCATTGTGTAACTGGTAATTCTATTATTACGGTATTAAGACAATAAAGTTTAAAGTCATACGTCCCTAACATGTACACAACATTACGTGTCTATTCTAGCATATTTTGCCCCACATGGGATGACTTGTCTGGCCCATCGGTCTAGATTTCCAACTGACTATAAAGAAAACTGACAGGTCCTCAAGGATTATGACATTAAGTTGTGTTCCGTTATATTTTCCGTTATGTTTTTCATCCACCCGTCTCACCAGTTATTTATCTATCTATCTATCTATCTATCTATCTATCTATCTATCTATCTATCTATCTATCTCAGTCTGCTCATTATCTATCTATCTATCTATCTATCTATCTATCTATCTATCTATCTATTTATGTTTATTTGAATTAATCCATCCCTGCTGGCATCTAGCAATTTATCTTACTTCAAATTTGGGATAGTTGTGTCTTTGCATTTAAAATTTGTTTTCTGTTTCTGAACTTATGTGAAATTTGAGTTTTAGAAAGCTGATTTTCATGTCAGAATTTCTTAACGAAATAGATTGATGCAACATGATCTTCTTCATCTTTGACACTTGTAAACAATCTACAATACCTTGCATGATCATTCGATCTGCCTATAAATCAGAGTTGGCCAACGTGAATTGTTTTTCTCTCTCTCTCTCCCTCTCTCTCTCGCTCGCTCGCTTTATCTATCTTAAATTCGGAATTAGCAAATGTGTACTCTTTATTTTGCCCTTTTCATTTTGTCTTAAAATCATTGGTCGGTGCATTTTTATTTCTCCCTCTCACAGTCTCTAGATAGTATGAGATCAACTTTGATTTTAAGATTAAATCAGAGTTGGTCACATTCTATCTTAAAATCATTGGTCACTCTGTGTTTCTTTCTCTATCTCAATTATTGCTTATCTATCAATCTATCTATCTATCTACTCACACACACACACATACACATATATATGTGTGTGTATAGTTTTTGATTTTCTTACACTCTTTTCATCTTTGCCCCACTCTCTCTCTCTCTGTACTTCGCTATCTATCTATCTATCTAAGTCTGTTTACATCTATCTATATCACACAGACAGACAGACAGACAGACAGCGGAGATGTCCTCATGGTGTAATGGTTTAAGCGATGGACTGCGGAATTGTAGTAAGCAAGTTCGAACTTCAGTCGTGCTATTACGTTCATTTTCAGACAAAAACCTTTAGGAAAGGTATGAAGTCCCTTATCCTCCTCGCTATGGGTTAAATAGCACCCCTAGTGTTCTTCTAGAAGGATGGATTTGGTATTAAATAACCTTAGAAGGTTGATATGCCATTAAAAAACAAGCAAATAAACAAAACTACACATATATATATAGTTTCTGATTTTGTATATCTCTTACTCTCTTTACATCTCTGCCTGTCTGTCAATGTATTTCGCTATCTATCAATCTTTCTATCTATGTTCACATCTATCTATCTTCACACACTCTCAAACATACACATATGCATATATATATATAGTTTCTGATTTTGTATATCTCTTACTTTCTTTACATATCTATCTATCTATCTATCTATCTTAGTTGGCACGCTCTATTACTTCCTTGAATGCAATACTCGATGGAAAATCATTGTTGTTATAAATAAGAAAATAATCAATTCATCTCTTATTATTGTTCCCCAAGGATTTCATATATATTTATTTCCTCGTTTAAACTAAAAACAAGACCCACCGTCGCCAAAGGTCTTTAAGCATTAAATATATATTCATCAATGCTAAACATACTGCAGGAAAAATCATGTAGATTTAAATATCTTGAAAATAACAGCATCAAACAACAAACTACTCAGCTTTAAATAAATTTGCTTTACATAGTATGAAACGAAAATATATCCTTTCAAGAATTTTTTTATTAATCTATATTGTCTCAAGGTTTATTTTTATTGATAAAATTGCTTCAGTACTCACTCAATTCCTGTATATATAGTCACTGTAAAAAACAAAAAAACAAAAACAAAACAGTATCAGTATCCGTAAAATTTGGTATGAAATCTTACGGAATGAGAAAGAAAGGGACTATTTGAACAAAATCAGATTGACACGTTTCGCTAGAGATCTAGTGCCAACAAAATTCAGATGATTTTATTTTTAAAAAAAAGGAACAAGTAAAACAAAAACAAAACAAAACAAAACAAAAAAAAATACATCAAAGTAATAGAAGCACGTCACTCCATGTTTCTTTCTCTATCTCAATTATTGTTTATCTATCTATCTATTTATCTATCTATTAACTCAAACACACTTATATATATATATATATGTGTGTGTGTGTGTGTGTGTGTGTTTGTATATAGTTTTTGATTTTCTTACTCTTTTTCATCTTTCTCTCTCTGTCTATCTGTACTTCGCTATCTATCTATCTATCTATCTATCTATCTAAGTCTGTTTACATCTATCTATATCATACACACTCACACACAGAATACGCAGAAACTTAAAAAATGTCAAGAGAGAACTAACTCATAGCAAAAAGAACAATTAGAATACATTCAAGGTCAAATCAATAAAATAAAAAATTCAGTCGAACATAGACAACCACGATTTGCTTTGCAGACGATAAATAAACCGAGCGAAAGCAAAACTAAAAGCTGCTAACTTAGAAGAAAGTCTTCTGTAAGTGGAAAGAAGATTTTAAGAATCTGCTCAGAAATCCTCCTGAAATCACTGACAAACACATTCCAAAAATTATTATTGGTCAACAAGACATCAAACTTTGATAGTTTACGGAAGAAAACATAAAAAACAAATAAGCAAAAAACAACAAAAAGCCAGAAAAGCTGCATGCCTTAACGAAATACTCCTGGAATTTGGAAAACAACAACATTTGGATTATGCAATCTTGTGTATAAAGAAAACACAGCAGTAAGACAGATGAAAGGCTCCATCCCCTTTTTTCCTAAGAAAAGCGACCTTGGAATTAGTAAAATCTACAGGAGCATAACTCTTACTGCCATAGCTATTAAGGCTTATGTTTCTCAATCGTCTCCGAGTTGAAGTTGAGGAAATTATTTGGAAAAATCGGAACGGATTTCAAAGAAATCGATCCACATCACAGGTTCTGATTATTCGTCGAATCACAGATGGAATACATGCAAAACTCTTGAAGCAATATTATTGTTTGTAGATTTCTCCAAGACATTTGATTCCATACATATAAGAAAGTTGGAGCGAATTTTCATCATACAACGTGTGAAAGCACGTGCGATACCCTATCCTCATCAACCGCCAACCAGGGTGATAACACAGTTTCGGTAGCTCAAGGCGGTACTGCCACTCCCGGCGCTACCAAGCAGCTTTTGCCACCGGACAGGGTATGTAAAAGAAATATATATCTATATATACACAAGATCAACTAAAAGCAGACATTACACTGGACGTTCGTTCATCTTCATTTTGGTGTAGGTTGTGATTTAAAAACCTGTTTACTTACGGCCGTTGATGTCATAGCAACCGTTTACTATAAGGATATAGTCTCTCCAGAGAAACTGTTACTGGTATAATGATGCTTGACAAAAACAAGAAAGTAATGGTTAGCTCTCTCGATAGTGACTCCGACTTCTTTAACATTGGCACTGGAGTCTTGCAAGCAGATGCATTAACACCATATAATTTTATAAACGGCCTACGAACGTCAATAGATCTAATAATAGAAAACTGTGAAAAGACAACTGTGAAAGACTCAGACTACGCAGATTATCTAGCGCTTCTTACAAATACACCAACTAAAGCAGAATCCCTACGGTATAGCCTAGAGCAAGCAGAAGGCCTATATGAGAACGCAAATAAAACAAAGTTCATTTCCTTTCTAAGTTGCAAGCCTTTGAAATTAGTAGACTTGTTCACTTATCTCAGTTGCAACATGTCATCTACTAAAAGTGATGTCAATATATCCCTTGTGAAGGCATGGAATTCAACTAAAACAGGATTTCTTCTGAGCTGTAGCTATGCCCATACTACTGTCTGGATGCATCATCTTAATTCTAATGAAATGCTTATAGAAAAGCTAGATGGGAACTATACAATGTTACCTGTGGTCTTGAATAAATCCTGGAAGTAACTACCCGCAAAATAGCTGCTGAACTGCCACCTACCTTTCGGCTCAAAAACCATCCAAGGAAGATAAACAAGATATGCAAGGCATTGTTGGAGAAGCAATGACCGACTCATAAGTGGGCTTCTCGACATACATTCATGCGAAATCAACTGATTTTCAGACTAAAAAGTGTTAATTTTTATGCTAAAAATCGATTCTAAAAGCTGCAATTTTTGTATATTTATTTTTGCATTTTGTGACCAATCAGTGTGTAAGTTTTAAAATTTCTTTGAGAATTTGCAGACGACAATATCAGACTTACTGCTTAAACTTTGCTACCTTCACTTACTGATAGCAACGTTTAAGCATGTTATTTACTAATAATAATTTAATATTGGGTTAGATTAAACAATATTTTGAAAATTGCCATAAGAGACAGGAGTTTATCTCCGTGCCGTGTGTAGAGCAAGTTCACCCTGCTGATTGTTTATAGATTAATGTATTCATTCCTAAGTAAATACTCCATTATGATATTACAATAACAGACGAAACAAATCTTTGCTAATTAGAGGTGAACTCACAGATTAACCACTGAAGTCCGTAAAATATTCAATGGCTTCGCTTTTTGTTTTCCTGTCTCCCCGAACGCTGTATGACACGTGCGTTTAAGTTTATCATTGATAATATCTTTGATATTTTTGAGGCAACCTTAGAAACAAAAAGGACAGGGTTTAATTTTTTGTTTCATTTTTTTGTTTTTATTCGCTTTTATTCTCTTGGTTATTTACTCATTTGTTGTTTTGTTTCCCTTATTTTTCGTACTTGTTTATTCTGGAGTCCATTTTTGATATGCCGTTTACTAATATCAAATTATGTACGACAAACAGGGGCAGCCGGACATTGCAGCCAATGATCACTAATAGTTTACCGGTTTTCTCGCGGGAAATGTATTATGAAGCAAAGTCCCGGATGTAATAAAGAAGTAAAAAACAAACAAACAAACCAACAACAACAACAACAACAAAAAACAACAAAAAAACAAATAACAACAAACAAAAAAAAAAACCGCTGTCAAATCTCTGAACTATTGTCTCATTAAAGGAATTGATAAATTTGATTAAGTTGTTTTTCTTTTATTTTTCAAAATATTTTTTTTTAATCGAATGACATCGAATTGATTATACTTATGACTGATTATAAGACGGATCATTTCCAGTTAATTACTTTTCTTTAGTTCTTTGATATCTAATTTATTCTTTGTGCTACAATATATTATTCAAAAAAGCACAATACTAGTTCGAACCGGGGTTCAATCCCAGGTCGGGTCATACCCGACTTTAAAAATGGTACTTGATACCTCCTTGTTTAACACTCAGTAATATAAGGTTCGTATCGAGGGTAAAGTGGAGCAATCCAGGGAAAGGAGTAACACCCTACCCTACACCTCTGTGTAGTAGCTATTGAAAAGGGAGCCTTCTGGTCGTCCTCGACGACGGTCGCCAACTTTACTTACTCAAATCACGTCATATACACAGCATTTGGCGGGATTCATTTCACCTGCTCAATTATCGCTTTCCTTTTTGGCTCTATTTCTTCATTCGGTGGTCGAGGCTTGCTTTAAATTTTCATAATTTCTTATAAGGTTTCTAAAATTCTTGAAATACATAGCAAATATGTTACGCTTTGAAATGAATTTTGAACTCTAATTACGTCACATAGATATGAAATTGAACGCTACGAACGGTAATAGAATGTTAAGAGTTGTCTCCCTTTTTTCGTTTCATTCTAACATTGAATATAATTTAGAAGATAAAATATCATCAAAGAATATTGTCCTGATAATGGTTTAATGTAAAAACTGAAACGTTTGACATTGGTAGATAATTCAATTATAAATAAACTCATCCTGTGAATAACTGTTAATATATATATATATATATATATATATATATATTTACACACGCACACAAACACACACATACACATACATATGGTTTGATCTCTTTGTTTAAAGGTATGCCAACTTTCGTGGGTTATTTAATGCCAAAGGCATCCTTGTTGAAGAACTCAATACAGAATCTCCGGATGCTTTGACCGAGGTCATGCAAGGGACGAATCACACCGTGAGTTTGGCCCAGTCGGCTGGGGTTGCAGAATACACTGACTTTTTTGTATGCCCTCCAATCTCAATATTAGAACAAGACACTGGAACCTAGACACGAGTACAATATCTTATATAAGGTTTTATTAGGGTTTTGTATATTTTAAAACATTTGCCTCCCAGGAAATAAAATTTCTAACCATCCAGCCAATCATTCCATTTGCCTTCAATATAACAGAAGAAATATATGTCAAATGTATCATCAAAGCCAAACTGGTCGAAACCAGAAAGTAAAGGGGGTCGTTTCTTTATAGAAGCAGATGAAGAAAGTATCCGGTTCGTTGTGACAGTAAGAAAGAAATGAAAAAGACCCCCTTAAATATATAAGTTGCTTTTATTCCCGTTGGGTTACGGCGTGGGTCTACGTAAAACATTCTCAAGAGATGTGTGGCACGTAGATTCTCTCAATTTCTTAGTATCAATTAGACTTGCAATTTGGCCCAACAGAACGACTGAATGCACGCAGTCCTTTGACTAACCCCTTAACTTAAACTACTTAATTCAACTAGCCTAACTGAAAAGAACGGTTGAATATATTGAAAATCAAATCGGAAAAATGCCTATTTGATTACACCAGCAAAGACATTTTCCTGAAATCACTCAAGCTGTGATTCTTAAGAAACCATTGATTATAACTGAGATTAAATACAATTACTGTTATTCTTGCTCTGTGCTATGCAGCTGGAATTCGGCTTGGGTAGGTGTATTTGCGAGAAGCACTGGATCATCTGCGTAGTCTGCGTCTGTCATAGTTTCTGTGGGATATCGTTTACTTCTTGTCTTTTGAGTGTGAAACTATTTTTTATTTCTATATCTATTGACGTTCAACTTGGTTGATTATAAACACATGTAGCGATAAATGTATCTCCTTGCAAGACTCTAGCGACAATAATGGTAATCTTTTATTAACAATTATAGCGTCAAATAATAATTCTTAATACATCAATACTGCAGTCGTATACTATTATATGGATGCACCACGTGGACGCTGACTAATCAAACAGAGAAAACATCCCTCAAAACAGCAGCTATACAATCACCTAACTCTCATCTCTAAAAATCTCATCTCTAAAAATCAGACGAACAAGACACAGCTGAAGAAATAAGGACGAGCTCATTCTGTGGACTCCTTCACACAGACGAGCACGTGTTGAACGTCCGGCTAGAACCTATCTACAACAACTCTGTACAGAAACTGAATGTAGTCAAGAGAAATTGCCGAATGCAATGGACGACAGAGACGAGTGAATCGGGAGATGCAGGGAAATTCGTGCTCGCAGCATAAAATGATGATGATGATATGATTTCAAGTATTCAAGGAAGGAGTGGCTCCGCAACCCAGGGAGCTTAGAACTGGACGCAGTTTAGTGTCTTACCCAAGACAATTACAGTTGTTATCTTTTGTCTCTATGAATTCAATTATTCTCCTTCCAGCTATTGGTAAAACTGTAGGGTAGACTGAGATCTTTAGCATTGATATAGTAACCGGTGTAGGAGAAAGAAAACTTTGAATTCAAACCTGTTAAATTCTACTTAAAAATGGACCATGTGTCGCTTTCTGCTCGTGCAGAGGGGTTGTATAAATGCATACACGTCAGGGAAAGAGAAACATATACTACCCCTCAATCCGGCCCAAATGATCGGGAAGCGTGGCTTTGAACCTTACTAAGTTAATCTTAGTAAATACCAAGAACGTCTAGAGTCATTATATGATAAGAATCAAAGAATAGTTCAATGGTGTCGACTGCTAATACAATGTCTTCGAGGGTAATAACATCCAGTTGATTAAATGGTATCGCCAAACTACTTCTAAGCCAACATAACACTACCCCTCGGAATACCATTCATTTCTCTCTCCCCCTCTCTCTTTCCCGTGATCAGAGTACCGCCAATCATCAGTCCCTCGCTTCTCGCTTCTTTTTACTTCAAATCGCTAAATAATGAATTACTGGAATCAAAGTTTGTATTAAGATTGTCAACATTGGTCTTTCTTTTGACTCTCTGGCACTCACTGATTTACCAATCAATTTGCTTCTCTCTATTTCTTTTCTCAAAACATAATCTTCCTCCTATGGTGTAACATTCTTAGTATGCAACACTATCAACTCAAGAGTTTGATTCATCAATGGGTACCTCTTACTTTTGGCCTTGTGCCAAGCTAAGTTAAGCTTCTAAGACTTACTTTCTTTATTTCTTTCTTTCTCAATCTCATTTTCTTTCTTTTTTTTATTTTTGACTTCCTCTCACTTAATGTCGTTGCTCACTCTATTTTCTTTCTGAATTGCTCCATTACACCCCTTCTTTCTTTCTTTCTTTCTTTCTTTCTTTCTTTCTTTCTTTCTTCATAGTTTTCTTACCTTCATGTCTCCTTAACCCATCTTGTAATGAATGAGCCATGGTCAATTGAATGTGGCGCGAATTGGCTTTGCGTCTAATTGTCGATAATCTTCATAGCCAGCAGAGGAT
The DNA here is from genome assembly GCA_963585895.1 of Sepioteuthis lessoniana. Classification (NCBI taxonomy): domain Eukaryota; kingdom Metazoa; phylum Mollusca; class Cephalopoda; order Myopsida; family Loliginidae; genus Sepioteuthis; species Sepioteuthis lessoniana. The sequence continues at coordinate 47,529,931 of OY757921.1, forward strand.
TAGCTGAAGGCTGGACTGACCTATGGACAGTGTCCAGTTGCCAAAAGCGTCGGTCAATCTTGCTGAGCCGGACGGACGACGACGACGACGATTCCGAAAAGAGAAGAGAAAGAAAAGAGAATAAGAAGACACAAGAATCGGGGTTAGGGGTAGAGACTTGATCGCGGCGGCCATCTTGGCGCTTGGGTCTTTTATGGGCTACGGCCGTGGCGTTCGGCCAGATGCCTTTCAACGTTCTAGGGCGGCAATTTATATTCCGGTTTTATCGCCGACATTGCTCCCTGCGGTGCCTGTGTTCAACCTTAGATTGTTGCTCGGCTGAAGTTTGTCTCTTGGAGCGAGCGACGCCCTAGACAGACAAAAGTGACAGTTGCTCAGCGGCAAATCAATGATGAGCTCTTCGTGATCAAAATAGTAAGATTTAACTGAAAGAGAGCCGTGTGAAGTTATGAGACGAACTATTGTGCCATATTATCACGTTATTATATTAACCAAACTGTAATTTGTCAGTTGTATCGATGAGTGTCTGGTGGGTGTTGTAGTAAAAGAATAAATGTCAAATTAATATCTAAGCATCGAAGTTTTCAATGCACTAATTTATCGACAAATATAGCCCCGTCCGCAGGGCCGAGAATACGAGGATTATATCCCCTGTAGATGGGTAAGACCTCACAAAAATAGAGAATTTACCCACCGTCTCAGACACGGACAGAATGTGACACAAGGTCAATTTTTAAGCGGTATACAGCTGGTTTGAATCCAGTTTACTACTCTTTGACTGGTTGTTTAAACAAGGCTAAAGAACTCAGTCTGCCCTACTATTTACCCACAGCTGGGGGTGGCTGAGAACAGATGGATCAATTTCTTTCGCAATGGCATTACTGTGGTATGAAAATCAAACAGCTTCATCCTGGGTTTGAACTCTGGCCACGGATTTCATTTACTACGACTATTACCGTTACATTAAGCGTCCCTCCTCGCTCGGGTATAACACTAAATCCCCCGCCCCGCTGTAGTGAGGCTCCAGCTTTAGAGCTCTGAAGAATATGAAGTCGTCCATTTATTGTCATTATTCAAGGTGCACTCTGACCAGGAGTGGTTGTACTTATTAAGGTCTCATCAATGGATCAAAAGATCTGTTTGAAAATCATTTGCATTAGAGAAGAATGCCTGAAACCAAACAACTTATACATTATTTGTATTAAGAAGAGTTATTTAAAAATCATTGAAGTGATACACACACTTAATTGTTTTTTTTTTTTATTCTAGTCATATAATGACTCTAGACGTTATTGGTATTTACTAAGGTTAACTTAGTAAGGTTGAAGGCCACGCTTCCCCATCATCGGGCTTGATTGAAGATTAAGTTTCTCTTTCCCTGACGTGTATATATTTACCAACCTCTCCGCACGAACAAGATGCGACATAGGGTCAATTTTTAAGCGGAGTTTAACAGGTTTTAATTCTGAGTTTTCTTTCTCCTAGACCGGTTGCTATATCAAGGCTAAAGAACCCAGCCTCACCTAATATTTTACTATTAAGCTATAATTGTTTGCCAATGATTATCCCACCGTTTCGCCGACTGTACCTCTGTAGATGAGTAAGATACCCATCAACGACTGTCCTGAGAATGACGCTAAACCGTCTGAAGATACAATCCTAAAGCATTAGGGAATGCAAGGGACTATTTACCAACCCCTCCGCTCGGGCAGGATATGACACAAGGTCAATTTTTAAGCGGAGTTTAACAGGTTTGAATTCAGAGTTTTTCCTTCTCCTAGACTAGTTGCCTAACCATGGCTGAAGAACCTAGTCTGTCCTACTATTTACCCATAGCTGGAGGGAGAATTATTGGATTCATACCTTTCCCAAGGGTATTAGTGCTATGTGAAATGCAATCAGTCTCGTCCAGGATTTGAACTCGTATCGCCGTGTTCATTTCCTACGGCGATAACGACTACACCACGGGAATGCAAGGTACCTCTTCATTGCTATTACTCCTTGGTCTACTCTGAACCGAAGTGTTAGTACCTGTTAGGATCCCATCTATAGACGAAATAGAACTATTTAATCATTTGATTGAGTTGAAACCAATCAATTGTGTACAAATGAATGAATAATGTTGAATAGAATTATCATTGTTTGATAGCAATACTTGAAACCATTTAACTGTGTGCAAATAAATGAGTTCGTATTCATTTAAAAATATTGTTATCGACAAACTATTCACTTTCAAATCATATATAATATATATTTATGTTAAACCGGACATTGGCATGATGGTTAGAGTATTCACTAATGGCACAGGAGACATGGGTTCAATCCCAGGTCAAGTCATACCAAAGACTCAAAGAATGGTACTTGATGCCTCCTAGCATTATAAGGTACGGATCAAGGGTAAAGAGGAGCAATCCAAGGAAAGGAGTTGCGCTCTCCCCTACATCTTGGTGTAGTAGGTATCGAAAAGGGAGCCTTCGGGTCACCCTCGACTAAGGTCACCAACTTTATCTACTTATGTTAAAAGGGATTTGGAGGTGTCCTCGTGTTGTAATGATTATATCGATAAACTGCAGAATCGTAGTAAGCAAATTCGAAATCCAGTCGCGCTATTACGTTCATTTTCGGACAAATAACCCCGGGAAACCTATGAACCCCTTTATTCTCCCAGCTATAGGTTAAGTAGTGCCACTAGGGCTCTTCTAGAAGACATTAAATAATCTATAAAGTTTGATATGCCATTAAACAAGAAACCAAACCTAAACAGAATTATTGATATTATTATATAATTTTTAGTTTTATATTCGGCTTCTTACAATCCTTCACCGGTTGTTTACCCCAGATCTAGGGTGAGGGAAGTTAGTCAATATATGTATTTATGTCTTTTGCTGCTTCTTTTTTTCAGTCACATTCATGGATAGTACTTTTCGAAGGAGATGAGCAGTTCCACAAAGTGCAATCATTTTCATTTCATATATGCTTGGACGGCAAGATATTTTGTTATTGTGTTTATCTGTCCCTTTCTTGATCATACCTAGGGCTCCCACCATTACTAGCAAGGTGGTAGTTTTGAGGTGACACATCTTTTCATTTTCTATATCCAGATCTCTGTATTTACTTATCATATTCTTTGACTGATATGTTATTATCTGTTGGTCTTGACGTAACAATTGGATGGCATGTTTTTCTTTTTTAGTCTTGAACCACTATATCTGCACTATCGCTCTTTATTTTTCTGTCTATTTTGTTTCTTTGTTTAATGGCATATCAACCTTTGTAGGTTATTTAACGCCAAAGCCATCCTTCTAGAAGAACAGCAGTGATACTATTTACTCTATTGCGAGGGAGGATAAGGGGGTTCATACATTTCTGAAGGGTATTTATTTGTCTGAAAGTGAACGTAATAGCACAACTCGCTTACCTCGATTCTTACTTCGATTCTTAAACACATCACAAGGACACCTCTTGACTATTTGGATAGCAAAGCCTGAGAAAATTATAACAATAGATGAATTATAACATAAAGAAATAAAAAAAAAATGTAAGTGGAGCACTTTAATGATAATAATGATAATAATAATGATAAAAGCGAAAATAGATGTTACGTAGGTTATGTAGTGACAAAGAGGAAACTATTAATCACATAAGAAGCGAAGTACAAGACGAGACACTAATGGGTGGGAAAGGTGATCCACTGGGAATTGTGTATGAAAGAGAAATTTGACCATACTACCAAATGGTACATGTACAAACCATAATCCGTCCTGGAGAATGAGACGCATAAACTTCTCTGGGATGTTGAGATACAAACAGATTACTTAATCCGAACCAGAAGACCAGATCTAGTTATAATTACCCCCCCCCCACCAAAAAAAGGGAATGTGCTGAAAAATGACCTTGGCTGAAAAATGACCTTTTTTATTTTCACTCTGATCCACCGGAACGGTGGATCAGAGTGAAAATAAAAAAAAAAAAAATAAAAAAAATAGACGGTTTGTGTTTGGTTGGGTTTTATGGCACATCAACCATTATTGGTTACTTAATGCCATATCCTGTTTATACATATATATTAAATATATATGATTTGTACATACATTTTGTTTATAACATTTTTAAATGAACTTGTGCTAATTTTTTTCACGCAGTTAAATGGTTTCAAGTATTGCTATTTAACTGTAATAATTCTGTTCAACATTACTCATTCGTTTGCGCACACTTAAATGGTTCCACGTATTGCTATGTATCACCAGCAATTCATTTAAACAGTCGTTTGTTTATACACAGTTAAATGATCAAGGAGTTCAATTTTTAACAATTCAGTTTTGCATAAGTCATTTGTTGGTTCACATCTTAAATGTCTAACAGTTCTATTTGACCCATATGTCGAACAGTTCTATTTGACCCATATTTGACCCATATTGCACCATGGTCTACTCTGACCCGGAATGGTAGTACCTGATAGAGTACTACCATTCCCAGTCAGAGTGGAGGTACGCCACATTCCTCAAAGCTCCAGCATTACTGGAGCCTCACTATCTGATTGTTTAGAGTCATATCAGGACACTCGTTGGTGGAGCCTTACCCCTCGGCAGAGATGTGGTTCGTATATTTTACAACCCCAGCCAAATGCAATTGCAAAAAAAAAGAAAAAGAAAAAAAGAGACACGTACTTGGACCTTGCCAGAGAACTAAAAAAGCTACGGAACATGAAGATAACTGTGATACCAATTGTAATTTGTGCGCAAAGAACAATTCCTAAAGGCTTGGTAAGGGAGCATGAAGATTTGGAAATCAGAGGAAAAGTCGAGACCATCCAAACTACAGCATTGTTGAGGTCGATCAGAATACTAAGGAGAATCCTGGAGACCTAAGGAGACTTGCTGTCATTCAGATTTCGAGGAAAAACCATCAGCTAACGCTGGCGGAAAAATTTCGCAAGGAATGATGACAATAATAATAATAATAATAATAATAATAATAATGACATTTTTAACTCAAATTCAGTTCATAAGCATAAATTTTAAATTATTTTAAATTGATTAAAATTATTAATAGCATGAATTTAGTACAATAGTTTTATTCATACAGTTCTTCTTACAAGTGTCGTATTTGATTTGAAGCACATTATTATTGATAATAATAAAAATGATAAAGTGTGTTAATAATAATAATAATGGACCATAGAATAAGAAAATTCATGACGATGCAAAAGGCCTTTCATCCCAGAGATGACGTTAACTGACTATATGAGTCAAGAAAAGAAGAAAGATTTGGAGTTGCAGCATTGAAGATACTGTTGATGCATCAATACAACGACTCAACGACAACATAAAAAAGCGCCGAGGAAAACTGATTACAGCGACTAGAAACAATACTGACAACTCGAGGATCAACTGAACAAAAATAACGAGAAAACAAAAATGGGAAGAAAAAAAACTGTATGGACATTTCAAGCGACAAACAAGTGATGTCTCATTTGAGAAAATTTGGACGTGGCAAAAAAAGGGAAACCTTAAGAGAGAAACTGAATCTTTTCTAATAGCAGCAAAAAACAACGCCAAATAGACTAATTATATCAAAGCAAGAATAGATAACACGCAGCAAAATAGCAAATGTAAGTTATGTGGTAATAGAGACGAAACGATCAATCACATAATAAGCGAATGCAATAAATTAGCACAGAAAGAGTTTAAGACAAAACATGATAGGACAAGGAAGGTGTTCCACGGGGAATTGTGCAAGAAATTTAAATATAACCATAAGAACAAATGGTATACGCAGAACCCGAAATCCATCCCGGAGAAAGAAAAAAACTGGGATTTTGAAATACAAACGGATTAACTAATATCAGTCAGAAGACCAGAAGACCAGACCTAGTGATAGTCGTCAACAACAGCAACAACAACAACAAAAAGAGAACCTGCCAAATTGTTGACTTTACCGTCCTTATAGATCACAGAGTAAAATTGAAAGAAAATGAAAAGAAAGATAAATACCTGGACCTTGTTAGGGAACTGAAAAAACTATGGAACATGAAAGTGATCGGGGCGCTCGGTACAATCACAAAAGGATGGATAAAGGGACTGGAGGAATTACCATTCCGGGCCAGAATGGACCTGGTAGCGATGGCAATGAAGAGGTACTCCGGATTCCCTAACGTTCCATCACTATTGAAACCTCAACATTAGATTGTTTAGCGTCATATACAGGACCCTCGTTGGATCAGTCTTACTCCTCTGCAGAGATGCAGTTCTACAGCCTCAGAGATTTCTCTTTCTTAACCTCGTTCAAGTCTTCTCGTGTGAGATTTCGATTGTTTGCCGCTTGAAATATCCATACAATTGCTTTTCTTCACATTTTTGTTTTCTAGCTTTTGTTGTTCTCTTGAACCTTGTGTTATTTGTGTTGTTTCTGGTCTTTCTTAGCTCTTTTTTTATGTAGTCTCCGAGTCGACAAATATAGTCAGTCTATGTCATCTTCTGGATGTAAGGTATTATCATTATTATTATCATTATTTTACTCTTTTGAGAGTTTATCACACCAGCGTTAGCAGATGGTTTTCTAATGGGGTTTGAGTGACAGCAAGTCTTCTCAAGTTTCCAGGACCCTTCTCAGTATTCTGGCCGACCTCAACAATACTGTAGTTTGGATGGTCTCTACTTGACCTCTTATTTCTAAGTCCTTAAGTCCCTGTACCAATTCTTTGGTGGCTGTACCGAGCGGAACAGTTACAATTGGTATCACCGTCACTTTCATGTTCCCTAATGTTTTCATTTCTTTAGCAAGGTCTAGGTACTTATCGCTCTTTTCGCTTTCTTTCAGTTTTACCCTGTGGTCAGCTGGATGGGCAAAGTCAGCAGGTTCTCATTTTTTTTTGTTGACTATCACTAGGTTTCGTCGTCTGGCCCAGATTAGATGATAATGATTATTATGATTATCATTTAACTTCTTGATTGTTTTTCACTAAATTATGAGTAACAGCATGTCCCTTCAGATCTCCAGGACTCTTTTGACTATTTTAGCTGATCTTAACAATGCTGTAGTATGGATGATTTCGATTCTTCTTTTAATATCGGGTCTATTTTTTTCTTTAATAATGATATCTTGGGTGCATCCATACCAGGACTACATTAAAAAGAGCAAAGAAAGACAAATTTCAGCGGCAAATAAAAACACTGATAATATGAGGACAATCAAAACAATAACAAAAACTTGGAAACGTAAATGGGAAAAAAACCCAACTGTATGGAGATTTCAAGCGACAAACTGGAAAAATCTCATTCAAGAAAACCTGCGAATGAATAAGGAAAGGAAACCTAAAGAGAGAAATTGAATCTCTGGTAATAGCAGCACAAAACAACGCCATAAGGACCAATTATGTTAAAACTAAAATAGATAAGACGCAACAGAATAATAAGTGTAGGTTTTGTCTTCTTCTTTGTTTAATGGCATATCAACCTTTGTAGGTCATTTAATGCCAAAGCCAATCTTCTAGAAGAGTAGTGGTACTATTTAACCTATAGCTGAGAGAATAACGGGGTTCATACCTTTCCCAAGGGTATTTGCCCGAAAGTGAACGTAATAGCGCGACTGGAGTACGAACTCGCTTATTACGATTCCGCAGTCCATTGCTTTAACCATTACACCACGAGGACACCCCTTGTAGGTTTTGTGGTGACAAAAAAGAAACGAGTAATCACATGGTAAGCGAACATACCAAACTAGCACAATGGAAGTATAAGACTTGATACGACTGGGGGGGGAGTCATCCACTGGGAATTGTGCAAGAAATTGAAATTTGATCATACTACCAAATGGTACATGCACAAATCAGAATCCGTCCTGGAGAATGAGACACACAAAATTCTCTGGGATTTTGAGATACGATGTTAAGAAGAGTCCTGGAGACCTGGGATGACTTGCTGTCATTCAGGCTCCAGTGAAAGATCAACTAACTCTGGTGTGAAAAAACTCGACTAATAATAATATTAATAATACGACTGGATGGGGGAGGTGATCCACTGGGAATTGGACAAGGATTTTAAATTAGATTATACGAACAAGTGGTAAATAGTTGTCTAACTTTCTGAGACGAAGCTTGATTTTTATCATTAAGGGTTTTCGGACTATTGTCTTCATCTTTATAGTTATTTCCACAACGTTTCGGTCGATATATCCTCCGGCCTTCTTCAGGTGTTTGTCGAACTCGGGAACCTTCACGGAACTTCGAACTACGTCTTTTATTGAATCCACGGGGGTCGCCTTTTCTGACTCCGTTAGCCATAACCGGGTACAAGTGTTAAGTATTCCTGTATTGTTACTCGCCTGCAGTCAGGATTGAACCTGCAACCTCCAGAAGCGTAGGGAACCAACACCTATAACCGTTACGCTATGTGTCCTGCTGACAATCATTTTTAGCTTTAAATAACTATTCTTAATACTAATAATTCATACACAATAATATGGTTTCAACCATTTGTTTGCACACAGTTATATGGTTTCAAATATTGCTAATGCATAATACATTATTAATTTTTTTTTTACTTCTTGCGAGTTTTTTACACTAGCATTAGCTGATGGTCTTTCACTGGAGTTTGAGTGTCAGCAAGTCTCCTCTGATCCCCAGGACTCTTCTCAGTAATCTAGAAGAACCTAACAATGCTATGGTCTGCAAAGTCTTGATTCTTCCTCAGATTTTCAACTCCTCCAGTCTTTTTTCCAGGCATTCGGAGACCGTACCAACTACATTAACTACAATTTGTATCACGATCACCTTCATGTACCATATTTCTTTTCTTCTCTGGCAAGGTATAAGTATTTGTTAATCTTTTTATTTATTTCTTCTTCTTCTTCTTCTTCTTCTTCTTCTTCTTCTTCTTCTTCTTCTTCTTCTTCTTCTTCTTCTTCTTCTTCTTCTTCTTCTTCTTCTTCTTCACTTTTCAGGACTCTTCTCAGTATTCTAGTCAATTTCAGCAGTGCTGAGGTCTGCATGATCTCAGACTGTTCCAAGATCTCTTCCAGTTCCTCCAATCTCTCATTTCTAGTTTTTTTTAGATAGTTTAAAGAGCTCTGATACTAATGGTATAAATGCTACTTTCATATTCCATAATTTTCTTTTCAGTCTCTAGCAAGGTAAGCAAGTTAATTAGTTTTTTTACTTGGAACTGTGAAATCAACTAGTTGATAAGTTCTTTTTTTTTCCTTTTTAAGTACCGTAGTTATTTGTGTATAAGATGTACTACTTTTCCAGATTTTTATATCCTGAAAGTTAGGGGTGCGTATTATACACGAGGACTATATAATTAATTTTTTCCTGGCTTCCTGCCTCACCATATTCGCGTCAGGATGACCAAAAGTAACTTATAGCTATAATCAAAACTGATGTGTTTTACACCGTTACCGTGTCTGTTTATAATTTCGTTACTCCTAATGTAAGCTTTATTTCGCTGAAGGCTTGTTACATTTCTTAGTGAGTATTTGCTCTATAAATACTGTATGAATTTTGTGTTTTAATATATAATCTAAACAATATAAATTCTTATTTTTAGTCAGTATGAACCAATAAAAAGTTGAACAAACGCTAAATTTAGATTGAATTTAATGTTTGTTCAAATTCTAAAAATCTGTTCGTATTATACACAAAATTTTTTTTCTTTCAAGAAATAGGAGTGGGTGTATACTCAAATAATTACAGTATAACAAAGTCTGGTCTTCTGACCAGGATTTGGTGATCCATTTATCTTAATCTAAAAACATTTCAAAGTAATGGTAACTCTTTAACAACATAAAAAATGTATCAGTAAGTGCTAAAACCTGACTTATTGGGTTAGAGCCTTATGGGTGTTAATGGTTGGTGGTTGGTCATTTCTAATTTCAAACTCCAACACGTGTTGCTTTCTTTTGCTAGTTGCGTTAGCTGAAAAGGAATGAAGGAAGGACGGGGAGAAATAAATGAATGAATAAAGCAATTAAGACTAAACTTTGTAACTAAGTTTTGAAGGGGGAAGACCTCACCGAACAATGAAATAGCTGCCTTCCTAGCCGAGGTCTTAGTTCTTTCTCCTCAAATTTCTATTGGGTGCCTGGAAGCCTCTTTATTTTCCGAGCATGCTCCGATTTTTCTTCCTGCCTGAAGCTTCTTGGGAGATTGTTAATACTTTTGTATTTATTTTGTTTTGTATGTTTTTTTAAAAATCGCGTTTTATTTTATTATTCATTGTTATTGCTTTTATTTATTATTCACTCCCCACAAACTAAGGATTTCTCTCTACCTTATATACACTGGTATTATAACGAATTTTGATTCCTGCATCTAAGGAAAGAAGATGGGACAAAATTTGATCTTGCCACAGAAAATGAGAAATAGTAAAAGTTAAGAAAATCGAACGCCAGTCAGCACATCAGAGCCACAGCGCCCTCTACAGGCGACAGTTTTCAAACGGGTACTGAAGATCAAAAGACAAATGGAATAGAACCGAAATTGCATTTTCCTCTCTTTCAGGTCTAATTCGTTATAAGGGGAAACAGGTCGTTTTTTGTCTTTTCTCAATGGACACGGAAAGGGGTAATATCAAATAATTGCAAGATATTCCAACGGGAAACCAGGAACAGACATCCTGGAAATTCCCGTGTTTCTAACCATAAATTAGCGAAATAATAGTTTCTATATTAGGTAAATACTTATGTTCACAGACACTCATACGTATATATATATATATATATATATATATATATATATATATATATATATATATATATTACTTTATGCAATTTTTTTACACCAGTTTTAACTGGTCGTTTTTATTGCCCAGTCGGCTGGGGCTGTAGAATACACCGACTGTTTCTCTGCAGACGGGTAAGACCCCCACTAACGAGTGCTCTGCATATGACACTAAATCTGATTGTGAGGTTCCAGTAATGCTGTAGCTTTGGGGAATGCAAAGTACCCCCTCCATTGCAATTACTCCTAGCTCTACTTTGGCCCGGAGTGGTAGCACCAGATAGGGTCCTATAGATGGGTCAAATAAAACTAAACTGTATACTTATGCTAAACTGAATTACTTGAAATAGAACTGTTTTGACAATGAACTGTGTGTGGACAAAATCTATACTGATACTAAACTGAATTGTTTGAATTAGAACTGATTGACTAAACCGAATAGCTTGAAATAGAAATATTTTTGACAATTAAACTGTGTACTCATGCTAAACTGAATTGTTCGAAATAGAACTGATTATTTGTATAAAAATGAATTTGGCGTTAGATAACCTACAAAGGTTTTATGCCATAAAACCCAACCAACCAACCAACTGGTCATTTTAACTGAAGACTGAATGACTGTAAATCTCCCAAGGTCTCTACGATTCTTGTATATATTCTTGTAGATTTTAACGGTCTCTTTTCAGGACCTTAGAGACAATTCTAAGAGTGCCAATTACAATTGGTAGCCTTATTATTTTACTCTTTGGGAATTTCTCACACTGGTGTTAGCTGGTTTGTTGTCACCGGAGTCTGAGTGACAGCAAGTCTCATCAGATCTCCTGGACTCTTCACAGTATTCTGGCCGATCTTAAAATGGTCTAGTTTGGATGGTCTCCTGATTTCCAACTCTTCCATCCTCCATTCCAAACCGTCCCAAGCGTACCAGTCACAGTTGGTATTACTGCTATTCTCGTGTTTCCTAGAGTCCGTAGTTCTCTAGCGCGGTCTCAGTATTTGTTTCTCTTTTCGTTTTTCCTTGATTTTCACTCTGGTCCACTGGGACTGAAAAGTCTACCATTATTATGTTAGCTGATGATCTTTTACTGGAGTTTGAGTGAGAACAAGTCTCCTCAAGTTTCCAGGACTCTTCTCAGTATTTTGGCCGATCTCAATAATGAAATAGTTTGGATGGTTTCCACATTTTCAGTTATTTCTACGTCCTCTAGTCTCTGTACCAGTCCTTCGGTAACTGAACAATTGATAAGATCGTCACTTTCATGTTCCAAAGTTTTTTTTCAGTTCCCTTGCAAGGTCGAGGTAATCATCATTCTTTTCACTTTCTTTCAATTTCACTCAGTGGTCAGCCGGGACAATAAAGTCCACTATTCGGCAAGTTATCTTTTTTTTTGTTGATTATTACTCGGCCTGGTCGTCTTGCCTGGATTAGGTGATCCGTTTGTATGTCAAAATTTCAGAGGAGTTTGTGTGTCTCATTTTCCAAGACAGAAACAGGGTTGTGCATATACAATTTGTTTGTATGGTCAAATTTCAATTTCTTGCACAATTCCCAGTGGATCATCTTACCCACCCAGTCGTGTTGTTATTATTATTTAATTGTACCTTTAAATGGTATAATCTTCTTCATGTTTTACAGCTGCTTTTGCTCACTCTCTCTCCCAAGATCTAGCTATATCTTTTTGCTTTCATTTTTACTCAATGGTTTGCTGAAACTGCAATAACTGATTTATATTTTGAGTTTTGTGTACAGTCATATGTTGAATTGAAAGGACAAGATTTTAGTCTGAGGTAGTATTGGATAGTTAATTTCTCTCTAGTTAGTTTTAATGGTGGTTTATTAGCTTCCACATAAAAGTTGTCTGTTGGAGAGCTAGTGAAGGCTCCTTTTGTGAGTAGTATTCTTACATCGTCTAATAATTTCAAGCATGAATTTCTAGCGGATCCATAGACCATACATCCATTTGGTGACAAGATCTTTACTTCTTTTTAATCAACACTAGGTCTTCTGGTCGGGGTTACAAGATCTGTTTGTATCTCAAAATCCCAGAGAATTTTATGTGTTTTATTTTCTAGGATAGATCCAGGTTTGTACATATTTCATTTAAAGGCAACGTCAAATTCTAGTCTCTTGCGCAATTCCCAGTGGATCATTTTTCCCATCCAGTCGTGCCTACTCTTGTATTTCTTGTGTGTCACTTTGCTGTATTCGCTTATGTAATGAGCTATTTTATCTCTGTCACCACATAACATACATTTGCTATTCTTTGGCGTATTATTAATTTTCGCTTTGATATAATTGGTCCTTATGGCATTGTTTTTAGTTCTATTGACAGAAATTCGGTTTCCCTCTACGTAACCATTTCCAAGTCCTTAGTTTGTTGCTTGAACTAGCTATTTTTATTTCCATTTTTGTTTTCTAGATTCATTTTACTTTCGTTTTTATTATTAGAATTCTCATGTTGGTATGTATTTAATCAGAATCTACCAAAAACAGCTAATCAGAGCGCGATTTTTGTTAAAGCAATACACTGAAAATGTGCTCGTTGTGTAACAATTTTCGTTTTGGGAATGTTATATAATTACGGAAGGATTTTTTTATATAATCATTTTTCGTTGGTTATATCTTATTTTTCGGTTTAGTTTGGCTTAGAACTTTTCGGCTTAGTGCACGGATAGGGGCACACATTGAGCGCAGGTGTTCACGCTCGCGCGAGGAGGATGTGACAATCACAGATGTCATAATAAAACCTCCAGATTAGAAATATGACTTGGGATGTGAATGACGTCATGCTCGGAAGCGATGGGCTGGGATTCTTGGGTATTTTTGAAAAAAGCAGTTAGTTGAGATTTGAGACTGGATGAAGTCCAGAATCACCTATGTGCACTCCTAAGAATAAAAAAAAGAATAAGTTAATTTTTGTCTGAACCAAACATATCAAGATTCTATTATTACTTGTGAAAAAATATACCATCACTACAGATATAATTACGTATTATTTATTACCAAAAAACACGGCATTAAAATGCTGTAATAAAAATATGAATAAGCAGTTAAAAAGTAAGTACACCACTCATGTATATTTACCCATTTTCAGTTGGTTGGTTGGGTTTTATGGCATATCAACCTTTGTAGGTTATTTAACACCAAATGTATTTTTATGCAAATAGTTCTATTTCAAATAATTCAATTTAGCATGAGTACACAGTTTAATTGTCAAAAATATTTCTATTTAAAGCTATTCAGTCTAGTCAACTAGTTCTAATTCAAACAATTCAGTTTAGCATAAGTATGCAGTTAGTTCTATTTAACCCATAGATAGGATCCTATCAGGTGCTACCATTCCGGGCCAGAGTGGATCTGGGAGCAATGGCAATGAAAGGGTACTCCGTATTCCCCAAAGCTCCAGCATCACTGGAACCTTACCATCAGATTGTTTATTGTCATATCCAAGATACTCATTGGGGTTGTCCCACCCCTCTGCAGAGGCGCAGTCGTTGTATTCTACCACCTCAGCCGACTAGTCAACTATTTTTGGGAAGGGGATTAAAGATTTCCAATTTGATCGTATATTTTTTCTAATAATATCCGTTTTCATTGTACGTGAAAATTCTGGATAATCTTCTCATTCCATTGATATAAATTGGTTTGGTGATGATGAAGTTATTTTTCAGGACGATAATACATCTTGTTACAGAACAAAGGGGATTAAAGATTTTCTAAAGGAAAGGTGTATCAAATCAATGATATAGACAGCGAACAGTCCAGATCCCAAAATCCATTTGGAAATTTATGGAGGGAATTTTTTTTTAAAAAAAAAAAGGTCTATGCGAAGGCTTCACCCACCGAAGAAGATCTGTTAACTACCAATTAGAAATTTTGGAAGCACTTTGATGAAAGATCTCGCATTAAATGAACGAAATATACACCTGAAAGTGGAAGATTTGGCTGTCCTGTTTTTGCGCGGCCATGTGTGGGGGTCCACAAGAGTACATCCCTTATGAGTTCGTCCCTGCTTCTCCAGTAGTGCCCTGCATGTCTGGTTTGTCTAACTTGAATAGTTTTAGTTTCGGTAGGTGGCCGTACAGTTGGTGTCTTGTGGGGTGTTGCCGCCAGGACTTGTTCAAGATTGCTCGCAGCATTCTTGTGTAATTGCCGTCTAGCTTCTTCTTTAGCCGTTTTGTTAGAGTCCATGTAGTGCATCCATACAGCAGTATCGATGCGACCGCTGCCTGGAAGTTAACATAATTACATAGTATTATTGTTTCATGAGGAATAATAGTTTTGAAAAAACAAAAATGTTTAAACAGAAAAATTTCTAAAGTATCATTCATTTTTTTTCAAATTAAAAAGAAAAGAATTTATCTGCAGAACTCCATAAAATTTTTCACAGATAATTATCTTCATATATATATATATATATATATATATATGTGTGTGTGTGTGTGTGTGTGTGAGTGTATATATATAAATGAGAAAAGTTTGCTAGAAGAAGAGCCCGATGCTACTTAAGCAGTGTAGGTACAAACTCCAGAATATCAAATTATGAACATTAGAAATTTGTTACTTAAACTTTCATATCGTGTGGACAATCATCAGACGGAAAAGTGAGAAAAGTGGCCAATTAATCGTCATGATAATGTGGTGTAAAATCACTTGTAAAGATGAAATACACGCGGAAGAAAACGTTTACACGTATATGGCTGTCTAAACAGAGGATGATATAGAATTAGTCAGATGGTAAATTACACATAAGAAATTTATTAATATATCCACACTTTTATCATTTAGAGTATTATTCTTATCATCTTTATATTCACAAGATTTCAGTGATATGTCATTCGGCAGCTATTTGCTGTTGAGTCTAAACGGAACTTGGAACCGAACCCTTTATTTAATCCACGTGGGTAGACTGCAGTAGTTTCGTTAATCATAACCTAGTACCAGTGTTAAGCTATAGTCAGTAATCCTTGTTATTTACCTGTTGTCAGGATTGAACCTGCATCATCCAGATGATTTCATTTGAAAGCACTTTAACCAAACGCCTGTATACGGTGCGTCATACATCCCTCTGGACAATTTAAATTGAATTTTGGGACTAAATGTCTTCATCAACCAATGAGAATCTACTTATTACTACTCTGTACGGTCTTTTTACTTTAGTTCATTTTGCATTTCTTTTTATCTAAATGATAAAACTTATCAAGCTTCATCTCTGAAATTCTGACAAATAATGTCTTCACTTGAACATAAATTCACTTCTTTTGTTAAGCTTTCCCAGTCGGCTGGGGCTGTAGAATACAACGACTACACCTCTGCAGAGGGGTAAGACCCTCCACAATGAGTGTCCTGAAATGACGCTAAACAATCTGATAGTGTGGTCCAGTGATGCTGGAGCTTTGGGGAATGCAGAGCATCTCTTCATTGCCATTGCTCCCAGGTCCACTCCGGCCCGTAATGGTTGCACCTGATAGGGCCCTATCTATGAGTTAAATAGGACTAATTGCATACTTATGCTAAACTGAATTATTTGAAATAAAACTGTTTGACTAAACTGAATAGCTTAAAATAGAAATATTTTTGACAATTAAACTGTACTTACATTTAAACTGCGTACTTATGCTAAACTGAATTGTTTAATATAGAATTGTTTTGACATTTAACTGTGTGTAAACAAAATATATGTTTATACAAAACTGAATTAGCTGAATTAGAACTGTTTGAATAAATTGAATAACTTTAAATAGAATGTATTTGACAATTAAACTGTGTACCCATGCTAAACTGAATTGTTTGAAATAGAACTGATTATTTGCATAAAAATTGATTTGGCGTTAAATAACCAACGAAGGTTGATATGCCATAAAACCCACCCAACCAACCAAGCAACAAATCTTTTGTTAAGCAGGTTATTTTCAGTATGTTCTTGGATGCTTAATTTTCCTCCAGACATAATTTACTGCTATTGTTACATCCTTTGTAAGCTGGTGCTTTTTTCACAATATTTCATTTTAATACGAGAGATTTTCTCGTTTCATCTTTTATAAGCTATACCTGTTTTGACAATGTGGTACGGTTAGCATATTTTCTGTTATGGCCGAGTTGATTGTTAATTTTCCAATTCAGTTCAGTGTTATTTTTCATCATTAGTGTTTTTTTCCTTTTTGGTTATCACTTAAACTATTACCGTTTAGAGGGTATCAAGTTTTATTCCGGCAGTTGCATCTGTCACTTTTGTGGCACGATGGTGGGCATTCGTTCTGTGGGTGTGGGTGTGGGTGATTACCAGTCAGAAAATTCCTTTGTCTGTTTCGGCGTGAAACCCTCACAAAGGGCTTGCGTGCGAGATTTCCTAAGGGACCGAAAGAAGAAGAAGAGGAAAAGCAAGGTCCCAGAGCAGTCAACAGATAGGAGTTAGCGACAGTCAGGGAAAGGCGAAGGTTAGAGAGAGGCGGCTGCTGAAGCGAGGAGTTGGGACCTGTGGACCCAGATGCCGGGTCGACTAGCGCGAGATGATGAGTCAGCGTTCCTTGTAGCTGTGTAGGAATTTCGTTCGGGTACACGCTCGTGATAGCCACAGAAGCACAGCATGCCAGAAAAGTGTTAAAACTTCTCCCTTCTTACGCTTAGTGCTAACCCAAGTCCGTGCTTGTTTGTTCTTCTTTCTTCCACCCTCGGTTATATATGTTATATCTGTTGTATATTTGTAAAACATGTGAACTGCCAATGGTCGGAGATGGGGTGAACTGCTAGACGATCAGGTTGCCATGAACTGATATAAGAAGTTGAATTAGTGGGGACCGGCCATCCCGGATATATTGTCACACTTTAGTTATGATCATTTTCATTTAGCATAATCTAATTCCATATTTGTTCCCCTCTATTTTGGCAATTCAAATGCTATATTCATTTATATATATATTTATCTATATTTATAGCAATGTGTATATTTTTTATTCCTGCATACGTGCGTCACGTGTTCTAATATTTCAACACGTGACTTTGCATCACTCTATAATTACGGTTGATTGGCCACTTTTTTCTCTTTTTGATTAATGACTTCACCATTTGTTTTACCAATTGTTTGCTGTTTTGTTTTCTGGCGTCTGAGGCGCCCCCATTGGGGGAATGCTGACGGGGCCGAAGGTATTTTTGGATGTTGCCGGACGCGTGTGGGCTGCGGCCCTGTGTCCGGACCCACTTTAAAAAAGACCTTGTGCCGTACTTGTCCGGAGGTGGTACGGAGAATAAATAAACTTTTCTGATTAATGACTGAATTTTATGTCTTATTTATAAGAAAAATTTGTCAGCATACCCAAACTTGCACAGTTTCCAGCAGATGTCATTTCCTACTCATTCATGTCTAATTTTCTTTGCGTTGGCCTCCTATATCATTCACTGTTTCGTCTCTGTCAGCACTTAAAATATCAGTAGTAAATAAAAGTCCAAACGAAGAAGAAGCATTTGAACTCAGGAGCCAAGTGGAAGAAATATGTCAATATTGGTCAGTATGTCTTTAATTCCAATTTAAAATGCTGAATTTTACAAAATGTTATGCTGTATTTTGTTTGTGAAATAATGCTTAAACTATGCGTTTTAAATGTAAAGGCACGCTTACTCTACTATAAAGCCAATTTGATATTAAGCCTATCCACATGTCAGCGAACAAGGCAGAATGTTTTTAAATATCTTCTATCGAATAATTTAAAAATTCGTAAAGAAAGCCCTAACAGTAGTTTAGAAGAAAAAGCCTAGAATGCTACCACAGCCCCCCCCCCACAGAAAGGGGAAAAAAAAAAAAACCCAACAAAAACGAATTCTCCCCTCCACCCCAGTAGACCGCCGCCCCCAAACCTACCTAAAATATCAGTAGTAAATAAAAGTCCAAACGAAGAAGAAGCATTTGAACTCAGGAGCCAAGTGGAAGAAATATGTCAATATTGGTCAGTATGTCTTTAATTCCAATTTAAAATGCTGAATTTTACAAAATGTTATGCTGTATTTTGTTTGTGAAATAATGCTTAAACTATGCGTTTTAAATGTAAAGGCACGCTTACTCTACTATAAAGCCAATTTGATATTAAGCCTATCCACATGTCAGCGAACAAGGCAGAATGTTTTTGAATATCTTCTATCGAATAATTTAAAAATTCGTAAAGAAAGCCCTAACAGTAGCTTAGAAGAAAAAGCCTAGAATGCTACCACAGGCCCCCCCCCTAAGAAAAAAAAAAAAAAGCTCTATAATTCCTGAAGCCTGCTAGGTCCCCAACTGTAGGAAAGGAAAAAAAAAAATATGAAAAACCCAGGAAAAGTCCCAATACAGCAAAAAAGTATAAGTCAGTACTAGTTAAAGTCATAAGAAAGTACCTTAATGTTGGACTTTAACTAAGTTAAAACTTAAAACAAATTCCACCCTACCTTTTTTTTTTTTTTTTTTTTTTTTTTTTTTATTATGTACACATGGGAAGCAGCATGATGTACGTAAAGGTATTTGAATAAACCAATGGACGACCAAACTCAATACCCAAATGGGTCCTGGACGTGAGTTTGACGACTTTTCGCTCAGGATCGACAGTTCGATCGGGGAACTACTGCTGCTCCTCTATAAGAGTGGCTTCTATAGAAGAGAATAAAACAGCCATCGAAAGATAACCATGACCCACACTCAAACCACTTACACAAACCGCATCGCTCTTCGCGCGGGTAAAAAAGGGGCGCGTCCTGCTGAGGTTGGAGCCCTGGCCTCGGTGTTCGAAAAATCAGCTACAGAGCTCAAACAATCAAAACTACTAAAATGCAAGCAAACACTACAAATAGCCACATTTAACGTAAGAACCTTAAATAGAATAGGACAACTCCCAGAGCTAATCGCATCGGCCGAAGAACATAAAATAGACATAATATGCATACAAGAACACAGATACACGCACACAGAAGATATCAAATATCACGAAACTGGCAATGGATGGTCGCTCGCCACTGTATCCGCATGGAAAAACTCTGTCAACGCCGCAGTAGGAGGGGTAGGATTGCTTATAGGACCTAGAGCACTAAAAACGCTTAATAGCATAGAGAAAATACAACCTAGAATGATGGTAGCTACATTTAACGGAAACCCCAGAGCAACAATCGTCTCATGCTACAGTCCCACCAATGTTAGTGAAGAAAATGAAATAGTCACCTTCTACGATGAGTTATCCTCATTAGTGCGTAGCATCCCGAAACACAACATGTTAGTCATTGGCGGAGACATGAATGCACAAATCGGGAAAAACGGAAACAACAAATACAGCCTCCACAACACGTCAAATAGGAATGGGCAACATCTAACAGATTTCATGATAGAAAATAGATTAGCATGCCTCAATACAAACTACCAAAAAAAGAGGGCAAACTATGGACATACACGTACGCAAACAATACTAAAGCACAGATAGACTACGTCCTTATAAACAAGAAATGGAAGAATAGTGCATTGAATTGCGAGGCATACTCCTCTTTTGAGGGTGTGTCCACCGATCACCGAATAGTCACGGCGAAAATACGGTTAAGCCTACGAAAAAACGACAAACGAACAGCGACCACCAAACAATATGACTGGGCCCTATTAAACAACAAAGATGTAAGAGATAAATACGTATTAGAATTAAGAAACAGATTCGAAACACTACAAGAAAAGACGGAAAAAAGTACACCAAACGACGAATACGAAAATTTCGTCAATGCACACCTTGAGGCAGCAGCAAAATACATTCCAACAAAAATTAAAACTAAATATAGAGTCCCATGGGAAACTTTAGCGGTGAGAGAAAAACGTGCACTAGTGAAAACAGTCTCCAAAAACTATCGAAAAAACCCAACAAACACAAATGCCTTAAAACTAAAAACGGCACAATATCAATTAGCAGGCATATATATAAAGGAACAGACAGAATACATTCAAAATCAGATAGATAAGATTAGAGACTCGGTGGAAGATAGACAATCTAGAATTGCCTGGCAAACAATAAACGAAGTGAGCAGAAGAATGAACACAGCCAAAGCAAAACTTAAAGCAGCAAACCAACAAGAAAGAATAAAACTGTGGAAACAGCACTTCGAAAACTTACTTGGAAACCCACCAAAAATAACGCCTGAACCAATCACCAGAATAATTAGCAAACAATTAGACATTAAACTTGGACCGTTCACACAAGAAGAACTCGACTCGGTTCTCAGAAAAATTAAAAATAGGAAAGCTGCAGGACTGGACGAAATTCCCCCGGAAGTATGGAAGACCAGACAATTCGACGACATACTGCTCCGACACTGCAACGCAGTATACAATCAAAATCCGATAGATAGATGGACGAAGGGATGCATACTCCCCTTCCCTAAAAAGGGGGACCTCGGATTAGCCAAAAACTACCGAGGCATAACACTTACATCCATAGCTGCCAAAATCTACAATGCCCTACTACGAAACCGAATAGAACCCAAAATCGACAACATACTTAGAAAAAACCAAAATGGCTTCCGAAGAAATAGATCTACGACCTCACAAATATTAACCATCCGCAGAATCCTTGAAGGTGTACGGGCAAAGAACCTACAAGCGACATTAATATTTGTCGACTTTACCAAGGCTTTCGACTCCATTCACAGAGGAAAGATGGAACAAATCCTACTAGCGTACGGCATACCTAAAGAAACCGTAGCGGCAATAACGATTCTCTATAGAAACACTAAAGTAAAAGTACGATCACCGGATGGAGACACAGAATACTTTGACATTGTAGCAGGAGTACTACAAGGGGACACGCTGGCTCCGTATCTCTTTATCATTTGTCTAGACTACGTACTTAGAACATCGATTGACAAAATCAAAGAGAATGGCTTCGAACTGACGAAGAAAAGAAGCAGAAGATACCCCGCAACAACAATTACCGACGCCGACTACGCCGATGACATAGCGATACTGGCAAATACACCTGACCAAGCCGAAACACTTCTGCATAGTTTGGAACGAGCAGCAACAAGCATAGGCCTCCATGTTAATGCACACAAAACGGAATATATGTGCTATAACCAAACGGGGGACATCTCCACTCTAGACGGAACCCCTCTTAAACTAGTAGACAAATTCACGTACCTAGGAAGCAGCGTCGAATCAACCGAAAAGGACATCGACACGAGGTTAACGAAAGCATGGACAGCTATCAATAGGCTATCGACTATATGGAAATCAGACCTAACCGATAAAATGAAACGCAGTTTCTTCCAGGCAGCGGTCACATCGATACTGCTATATGGATGCACTACATGGACGCTAACAAAACGGCTGGAGAAGAAACTAGATGGCAATTACACAAGAATGCTGCGTGCAATCCTCAACAAGTCCTGGCAGCAACACCCCACAAGACACCAACTGTACGGCCACCTGCCCCCTATCACGAAAACTATTCAAGTTAGGCGAACCAGACATGCAGGACATTGCTGGAGAAGCAGAGATGAACTCATAAGAAATGTACTCTTATGGATCCCCACACACGGCCGCGCAAAAGCAGGACGACCAGCACGAACGTACATTCAGCAGCTATGTGAGGATACAGGTTGTTGTCCTGAAGACCTGCCTAGGGCGATGAACGATAGGGAGGAGTGGCGAGAGAGGGTCAGGGATATCCGTGCTGCCAGCACGATATGATGATGATGATGATTATTATTTTACCCATATTTACCAACCCCCTCCGCTCGGGCAGGATATGACACAAGGTCAATTTTTAAGCGGAGTTTGAATTAACAATTTTCCCTCTCCTAGGTTTGAATTAACAATTTTCCCTCTCCTGGGTTTGAATTAACAATTTTCCCTCTCCTGGGTTTGAATTAACAATTTTCCCTCTCCTGGGTTTGAATTAACAATTTTCCCTCTCCTAGACTAGTTGCCTCACCAAGGCTGAAGAACTTAGTCTGCCCTACTATTTACCCATAGCTGGAGGGAGATTAAATGGATTCATACCTTTCCCAAGGGTATGAGTGCTACGTGAAATGCAATCAGTCTCAGCCAGGATTTGAACTCGTGTCGCCGTGTTCATTTTCTACGACGATAACCATTACACCGCCATTATTATTTTACTGCCTGTTTTAACTGGTAGTTTTTCAATGAATCCTGAGTGACTGCGAATATTCTTAGGTCTTCCAAATGATTCTAAATTTTCAAGTCGAAAATTTCTACGACCACAACACCTCTTAATATCTATGCACCTAACTCCCCAGATCACAATTCTTTTTATCATGCGTGGGGTGTGTTTGAGAGACAGACCAACAAAACTCCGCGCAGTACAAAAGATGAACTGAAGATAAGGATAAAGGTTACATCTACCAATTTAAACAAGGAGACCGTTGAAAAGGCATACCGAAGATTCTGGAGGTCTTTCTTAAAGCTAATGACGATTTCTTTAAATATATTTAATCTATAGTATTTCAAGATATTCACATGAAATTTTGGTAAATATATCTGATAAAGTAAGATGTCACTGTTATTTTCATGTTTTCGTAATTTAGAAGTCAATTTACCCATTGCACCCTATATATATATATATATATATAATGAATATCTATATACTCCCCCATATATATATATATATATATATATATAGTTATCCACAGATAGACTGTTCTATCAGAACTCTTCAGTGTGGCTAGACACGCAGGACGCTCGAAGCCGGGATCGAAACCCGTCCAACTTTAAGTTAGACTGAGTTTCAGACCTGTCGGCCACCAAGCGGACCACGTTGGCTAAGGGAATTTTTAAGGTATTTTTTATTTTAGCAACAGAAGCAACAGCCTTTTTTTTACATTTTTTTTATACCCTATCGGCTACCAGAGTGCTCAATTCTTTCGAAGAGCTTTGCATTATGCAAGCGGCGGCTGACAATTCCTTCGCCAGAGTGCTCAACACCCATGGGGGAGCATATATACATATATATATATTTATCTATCTGGGTAATTTTTTTCTTGTAATGTAGATTTGTCTGTAAGAATTAAAAAAGTCATTTTTTAACCTCTTGGTAGAGAGTTTAATTGAAAACAAAAATTAAAAATCTGACTGGATGTTTATAGATTTGTCGTCTAGACTTGGGGTGTTTTCGATCCAAATTTTGATCTTTACCCAGCGAAGATGGATACTTCAGCTAGTTTTATACATTTTAGAACATGCCAACGTATGACCAGTATTTCTTTTTTCTCTTTTAATGTTTACCAAAGTAACCTCTCATATGCGTTTTCACTTTGACGCATGCGCTATTATATGCAAGTGTGGGTGTATGCGTGCGCAATTGTACACGTGTATGCACTCATCATGTGTGCAGTGTGTATGTATGTATGTGTATGTGTGCACACTTATTTTCTGCTGGTTACTGCATGTAAGTCTTCTTCATGTTTTTAGAGAAGATAAGTAAACGACACCCCAGAGTCGTGCCCAACCAGATGTAACCCGGTGGCCACGGGCGAGGTCCATTGATAGTTAAAGAGGTTCGGCGCACGCCACCAACTCACAAGAGGCTTCGGTCTTGTTTTGGAACGCAAGCTGCTGCTGCTGATTTCGTATTGATGCCGTCATAGAGAAAGATGAGACGGACGGAGGGCAAGGAAAAAGCAGTTACGCTTCATTCTCTTCAGAGAAAATGAGAGAATTGATTGATAGAGAGAGAACGATAAAGAGAGAATAAGCAAGAGAAAGAAAATAAAAGGAGAGAGAGAGAGAGAGAGAGAGAGAGAGAGAGAGAGAGGTGAATGTGCGTGCAAATGTTTCTACATACATGATGATAAATAAATTCGTACAACTATTACTGCGAAAATTGCAGCAATGACTCCAACAAAGCCTTCATCAAGTTTTATGACGGGGCCTGTTCTGGACTTCGGTCCGGAGCGTGGCCCTGGAAAAGGAACAATGGCAGACTTGGGGCCTTTAATTAGGCACCTAGTTTCGACTAGGCTACCTTCGGGTGGGCGAGCTGCATTTTTGTCTCCTTTGTCCCCCTTGTACGGCACTAGACCATGCGTCTAGTTTAAGCCGCAAACTGGCATACGTGCCCGGACCCACATTTGGGTTCGTGAAACTGCTTGCCTCATCAGGCTCACATTGCACTAAGTGAGCCGATGAGCAGCACAGACAAGCAGGGTTCGAGTCTCGGCTCGTTCCCGACCTCCCCTCTCCTTTATCCCCACTTTAATCGGCCTTCGGGCTTTTGACCTTGTGTCAAGTCGTGTCTGGTGGGAGGCAGCGACAAATACTTGACGGTGGTTGGAGAGGGTCGGGTATGGTTTCAGCTCCGTAGTATCGTCACTGACACACATAGATTCACACATATGCACGCAGCTGCGTATAAAACGAGGAGCGAGATAGAATTTCGAGAGATTTTAATCTACCACTTAGTTTCTACCGTATCATTCTAATTTTTACTTGAAAGATTAGATATCTAAATTGTTATCTACTCATCGTATAATTCTAAAAAAATCTTTTTCTTTCATTTGAGATTAAAAAAAGGAAGATCATCTAATCCACACCAGAAGACCGGACTTTGTTATACTGAAGAAGAAGAAGAAGAAGAAGAAGAAGAAGAAGAAGAAGAAGAAGAAGAAGAAGAATTTACCAACCCCTCCGCTCGGGCAGGATATGACACAAGGTCAATTTTTAAGCGGAGTTTAACAGGTTTTAATTCAGAGTTTTCCTTCTCCTAGACTAGTTGCCTCACCAAGGCTGAAGACCCTAGTCCGTCCTACTATTTACCCATAGCTGGAGGGAGAATAAGGGGGTTCATACCTTTCCCAAGGGTATTTGCCCGAAAGTGAACGTAATAGCGCGACTGGAGTACGAACTCGCGTACTACGATTCTGCAGTTAATCGCTTTAACCATTCCACCACGAGGACACCCCCAAAAGAAGAAGAAGAAGAAGAAGAAGAAGAAGTTTTCAACTAGTTGACTTCGATATCTGTCTATATTTCTGAGATGAGGTATTATGTACATTATTTACATTTTTCGGACTATTGTCCTCATCTTTGTCGCCATGTTTATCACAATGTTTCGGCCGTTGTACGCTCAGGCCTTCTTCAGGTGGTTGGAGGCCACAAAAATCTCCTGAGTCGACCAAGCATAGAAATTAATATAATATGGGAACCAGTAATAAGGAGTGCCAGAGAAAAGCAATAATAACAATAACAATAAAGTTGCAATAGAGCTCTGGTAAAAAAATGCAATGATAACAGCAAAATTGCAATATGAGCACTGGTAAAAATGGCTGCTGAAGACATTAGGCTTATAATACTCAGAAATTCATACGCAGAAGGACACATGGTACAGTGGATAAAGACGTTGGTTAGATCCAGTGACATACACAAGTTTGTAATACAAGATTCGGCAGAAATACCTCCCATACTTTAAACTGTCACCTGTGTGATGCAAGTAAATTTAGGCAAGTGGCAATGGTAGCTCCATCAAACCAATACCTTTTTCAAATACGATCAGCTTCGATCATTATTTGGACCAGTGGACACCGTGCGTTTGCTGTTGAAAGATTTTTTGATGATTGGTGAATCTGTAAATGCTACACAGAATTTTTCAAACTCATTTCAAGTTATGCCGGAATAATGCTGTTCCGGATAGAAATGTTAGCCTATCGCAGTAACGATTTTCAATCCCAAACAATATCATTCAAACCCATGACTGTAACTAATCATACCTGAAAAATGGTTAGTCATTTGCTCGATAAGGCTACCATTGCTACTTGTTTAATTTTACTTTCACCATACAAGTGACGGTTTCAAATGTAACAGGCATTTTTACTACGCCCTATGCATTCCGCTGGTTCATTGGTTGCTTGGGTTTTATAGCATATCAATCTTTGTAGGTTATTTAATGCCAAATCCATTTTATTCAAATAAACAGTTCTATTTCAAACAATTCAGTTTAACATGAATGCACAGTTTAATTGTCAAAAACATTTCTGTTTCAAGCCATTCAGTGTAGTCAAACAGTTCTAATTCAAACAATTCAGTTTAGTATAGATTTAGTTCAAACACAGTTAAATATCGAAATAGTTCTATTTCAAGCAATTCAGTTTAGTACACCTTCAATGTCAAAACAGCTCTAATTCAAATGATTTAGTTTAACATAAGTACGGAGTTTAAATGTCAAAACAGTTCTATTTCAAGTAATTCAGTTTAGCATAAGTACGCAGTTTAGTTCTATTTGACCCTTAGATAGGAACCTATCAGGTGCTACCACTCCGGGTCAGGGTGGGACCTGGGAGCGATAGCAATAAAGGGGTACTATGCATTTCTCAAAGCTCCAGAATTACTGGAACCACTCTATCGGATCGTCTAGTTTCATATCCAGAACATTCGTTGCGTAGGGGTGTCTTAACCTTTGCAGAGAAGCAGTCGGTGTATTCTACAGCCCCAGCCGACTGGGAGACCTATGCAGTCGGCTTCCAACGTGGTATTGATACTTCCTAAATTTCAAGCACCACCACCATTATATATCATCATCATCATCATGTCGCGCCATGAGCACGGATCTCCCCGACCCCTTCTCGCAACCCCTCTCTATCGTCCATCGCTTCCGGCAGGTCCTCAAGGCCACATCCCATTATCCTCACAGAGCTGATGTATGTAGGTCCTAGACGGTCATCCTGCCTTTGCTCGTTCATGTGAAAGGGTCCATAGGAGTACGTCACTTATGAGTTCATTTCTACTTCTCCGACAGTGTCCCGCATGTCTACTTCGTCTAATTTAGATAGTTTTCGTAATGGGTGGTAAGTGGCTGTACAGCTGCTGCTTTGTGGGGTGCTGCCTCCAGGATTTGTTCAATATTGCTCGCAGTATTCTTGTATAGTTGCCGTCAAGCTTTTTCTCCATACGTTTAGTTAGCGTCGATGTAGTGCATCCATACAGCAGTATCGACACGACCACTGCTTAAAAAACTGCGTTTCATTTTATCGGTCAGGTCTGACTTCGATAGCTGTCCATGACTTTGCTAGTCACTGTCAGTCTCGGTTGATGAGACATTGCTTCCTAGGCAGGTGAACTTGTCTACTAGTTTCAGAGAACTACCGTTCTGTGTCTAGATGTCGCCTCTTTGATTAAAGCACGTATTCCGTCTTGTGTGCGTTGATATGGAGGCCTATGCCTGCAGCTGCTCATTCCAGACTATGTAGCTAGGTTTCGGTTTGGGCGAGTGTATTTGCCAGAAGCGTTGTCCGTGTCCGTAATTGTTTGTGCGGGGTACCTTCTGCTTCTTTCCTTTGTCGGCTTGAAACCGTTGTCTTTCATTTTATCAATAGATGTTCGAAGCACGTAGTCGAGACAGATGATAAAGAGGTATGGTGCTAATGTGTCTCCTTGCAGCACACCTGCTGCAATGTCGAAGTAGTCTCTCCATCTGGGGAGCGGACTTTTACTTTCGTGTTTCTATATAGCATCATTATGGTTGTGACGGTTTCTTTGGGAAGGTCGTAGGCTGGTAGTATTTGCCCCATCTTTCCTTTGTGTATGGAGTCAAAGTCCTTGGAGAAGTCAACAAATGATATTGTTGCCCCTTGGTTTTATGCACGTACACCTTCAAGAATTCGACGGATAGTCAAAATTTGTGACATCGTGGATGTATTCCTCCGAAAGCCATTTTGGTTCTTCCTAAGTATGTTCTCAATTTTGGGTTGCGAAGTAGAGCATTGTATATATATATATATATATATAGCTGCTATGGATGCATCGGTTATACCTCGGTAGTTCTTAGCTAATCCGAGGTCAGGGAAGGGGAGGATGCATCCCTTGGTCTATCTGTCTATTGTGTTTTGATTATATACGGCCTTATTGCGTCGGAGAAGAATGTCGTCGAATTCCCTACTTCTATGGGTATTTAATCAAGCCCTGCTGCTTTTCTATTTTTAATTTTTCTTAGTACAGAGTCGAGTTCTTCTTGCATAAACTGTCCTAGTTTGATGTCTAATTGTTTACTAATAATTCTCGTGATTGGTTCATGTGTAACTTTCGGAGGGTTTTCAATGTAAATTCTCAAAATGTTTCCATAGTAGTTATTGGCTGGTAGCGTTCAGTTTAACTTTCTCAGTGCTCTTCCTTCTACTCTCTTCGTTTACCATTCATTCGTTGCCATGCTATCCTAGATTGTCTATCCTCAATCGAGTCTCTAATCTTATCGATCAGATTTTGAATGTATTCTGTTTGTTCTTTTAGGTATATGTTAGCTAATTCATTTTGTCTTTTTAAGTCTCAAGGCATTGGTATTGGCAGGGTTCTTCCTATTGCATTTGGAGGTCCGCTTTTTTCCGACCGCTAATGTCTTCCATGGGACTCTAGATTTAGCTCTTTGTTTAGTTGGTATGCATTCTGCGGCCGCTTCTAAGTGGACATTGACGAAATTCTCATATTGGGCATTCGGAGTATGTGTTTCTGTCTTCTGTAGTGCAGCGAATTTGTTTCTTTGTGTTAACGAATATTTATCTCTAATATCCCTGTTATTAAGCAGGAACCAGTCATAGTCTACAGAGGTTGTTGTTTGGGTCGTATTTCTTTGTAGGATCAGTCGTATCTTTGTCGTAAAAATTCAATGATCGGAGTACACACCCTCGAAAGAGGAATATGCCTCGCAATTCAATGCGCTGTTATTCCATTTCTTATTTATAAAGACGTAGTCTATCTGTGATTTAGTATTATTTGCGTAGGTGCAGGTCCATAGTTCCCCCCCCACCTTTCTGAAAGTTTGTATTGAGGCATGTTAATCTATTTTCTAGCATGAAATCTGTTAGATTTTCCTCATTTTTGTTTGATGAGTTGGGTAAGTTGAATTTGTTGTTTACGTTTTTACCAATTTGGGCATTCATGTCTCCACCAATGACGAGAACGTCGTCTTTCAGGATGCTACGAACAAGGGAGGATAACTCATTATAGAAGGCGATGAGGTCAGCTTCTTCACTAACATTGGTAAGGCTGTAACAGGAGATGATTGTTGCGCTGGAGTTGCCATTAAAAGTAGCTACCACCATCCTAGGTTGTATTTTCTCCATACTATTTAATGATTTTAGGGCTCGTGGTCCTATAAGCATACCTACATCTCCTATCGTGGCATTGATAGAGTTTTTCCATGTAGATGCAGTGACTAACGTCCATCCATTGCCAGTATCGTGATATTTAATATCCTCGCTATAAGTGTATCTGTGTTCTTATATGCATAATATGCATACATATGTCTCTATTATGATCTATCGCCGATGCAGTCAGCTCCGGTAGTTGTCCTATTCTATTCAAAGTTCTAACATTGAATGTTGTTATTTGTATTGTGCATTTGCATTTCAGTAAATTTTGTTTTAGTTTGGGCTCTGTAGCTGATTTTTCGAACACTGAGGTCAGGGCTCCAACCTCAGCAGGACGCGTCCCTTTTTTACCTGTGCGAAGAGCGATGCGGTTTTGACAGGTGGTTTGAGTGTGGGTCATGGTAATCTTTCGATGGCTGTTTTTATTCTTATCTATAGAAGCCCCCCTTATAGATGAACAGCAGGAGTTTCCCGATCGAACTATTTGATCCTGGCCGTTGAACCGTAGGATTCATACCCCTTGGATCGGGTTAGGCATTGCGTTTAACCATCAGAGGGTTTATCCGCTCACCTCTACGTCCACCATGCTGCTTCCCATGGCTTTCGTAAAAAATAATTTTCCCCCTCTTTCTTCCCTCTTCTGTCATTATGTTTTAACTTAGTTAAAGTTCACAATTACATTCTTTTTAATTTTCATCGAAGTCCTTATTTATGGTTCTTTGTATCCTTATAGGCATTCTATTTTACGCTAACTTAGGTTAGGTTTTTAGTTTCTAATAAAGTCTAATAGAATTAGCTTCTCTTGACCAGGTTCAATTGTAACATTTAAAAGCTCAGATAGTATACAGCTGTTATTTTACAAATGAAAAATAAAATCATTCATGCATTTTTAAATGACAATATAGTAAAAGACCATGACCATTTTTTGAACTCTGCCCGACTTGGAGTTCATTTGCTAGTATTTTCGAAGTATGGTTAACACCTTCCTTGTCGTCTAGGCGAATGAACTCTACTTTTATACAGATATACTTGTTTCTACTGCTTGGTGGTGGAGGTGGGAAAGAGTCATTCAGTTATTCGTTTCCACCTCCTTTTTTCTTCTTTCTTTTCTTTATATATATATACACATTTCTCTGGTTAATGACAGTCTATTTCAAATCATTACGATTTTTAAAGAGATATACTCATCGTTTTGAGTACTTCATGAAAAGTCTCTTTGCATCACATTGTTGGTTAGTTTTCTATATGTTTTCGTTCCTTAATGTTTCTTGTTCTCCTGCCAGCATTTTGAAATAAGTGTTGTGATACTGACAAAAGAAAGACACGGGGAACACAAAAAGGGTTGATATAAAAACATATATTCAAGTAACAGAAACAAGATACAAGTGAACCTGGTTAAACAATAGTTAGTTGATAGGAAGCTGAGAGTCCAGTGGGGTAGTGACTATCCGTCCACTACGCAAATGGTATCACTCATGATTGTGTCACGCTGATTGGTGCACACTCGTCTGACGCTCTCGTTGACGTGTATTTATGGAGAAGGGCGAGTCCATTATGTAGTGTGTACAACAATAAGATCTACTTATAAAACGCTAAAAAGCACGAAACTATTAACTGCAATAAGCAGTTTTAACTTCTGTGTTATATAGCGTCTATTTGTCTCTCTCTTTATATATATATATATATTGCCCTTTTCTGAACGCTACAAGGCTTGAAAATAGATGGTGCATGCGGCCGTGTTATTCAAGCATGAGTAGTGAAGTTTAGGTGGATTTGTCTGTCATGATCAAGAAAGCTGGGACGGTGACTGAGGTGCGTAGGCAGTAGGTTTTATATCAGTGTCCTTCTTCAAACTTCTGGCTAAAAAATCTTCCTTAGAAATTACCCAGGCTGGGGTGTGGTTACTGGATGCTACAAAACGTGTCCATGTTTTAGGGATTTTGACACAACGAGTTTTTGTAGCATGCTTTTCCACTGAAACTATGATTATCATTACGTCAGATGCCAAGATCGACAAGGAAATCAACAACAGGCTGGCAAGGGGAGCAGTGCATTTGGTAGACAATATAAACGCGTGTGGTACAAGAAACATTTGAAGAAGGGCATCACCCTCGTTACCCTCCTAAATGCCTTAGAGTCGTGACTCACTTATCGAGACCGCCTACGACTGTACGAACGGTTCCACCAGCGCTGCCTCCGTAACATCCACTGGAGTAACTTCGTCACTAATTTGATATATTTGAAAAGGCGAAGATCACCAGCATCAAGGCAATGCTACTGAATTCTCAGTTCTGTTGGACAAAACTCGTCTCCTGCCCAACATCATACTGTGGAGCAAGCTCTCCGCTGGCTATCGCAACAGAGGGGCACCAAAGAAGCGATTCAAGGACTGCTTGAAAAAATGCTTTGGTGCCTGTTAAATCGATCATCGTCCGAACCGCGACATCAAATGTTTCATCATCAACTATCTTGTTTCTTCTGTTGAAAACACACGCAAGGCCGTTCTCAAGGACAAAAGGTACAAGACGAGGAATCCCTATGTTACCAAACTCTGATTAGAAATTCAGTTGCTGTTGCTGCCATCGTGTTTACCTGTCCTACATCGTTCTTATCAGTAACAAACATGCCTGCAGTCGGCGTGGATCAGTCCTATTTTGATCTTCGTTTTACTATCTATCTATCTATCTATCTCATGGCTATATGTTGCGCGCGTGTGTGTTTGGTTGAGTGTGTGTATAAAACTTTGCAATGGACCCTAACGATATGAGAATGAAGAAGAAAACGGTCTAGATAATTTGATTGAGATGTTTTGTTCGTGGTCTAGTGTTATCAGAATGTGAATAGGTTGATAAACAAAAACGAATTCTGTGCCCCAAAAGAAAGAAATTTGCTTGTTTTTTGTTTAATTCTAATTTAATTTTTTTTTAAAATTCGCTCTTATAATGTAATAAACTCATTTCCATTCTGAAGACACCAGATCATTAGCG
The DNA here is from genome assembly GCA_963585895.1 of Sepioteuthis lessoniana. Taxonomy (NCBI): domain Eukaryota; kingdom Metazoa; phylum Mollusca; class Cephalopoda; order Myopsida; family Loliginidae; genus Sepioteuthis; species Sepioteuthis lessoniana. The sequence continues at coordinate 47,562,719 of OY757921.1, forward strand.
AAACATGTCAATCTGATTTTCCAGACTGTTAGACAGTTCCACAAACATACACACACGAATGAACGAACGCATGCAAGCATATATATATATATATATATATATATATCATAACAGTATAGGGTTGTCACTATCTCAATTGGTAGGTCTGTGGCAGATCAAATACGGTATAATTTGGAGAGTGCTATATATATATATATATATGTGCTATAATCAAACTGGGGACATCTCCACTCTAGACGGAACCCCTCTTAAACTAGTAGACAAATTCACTTACCGAGGAAGCAGCGTCGAATCAACCGAAAAGGACATCGACACGAGGTTAACGAAAACATGGACAGCTATCAATAGGCTATCGATTTTATGGAAATCAGACCTAACCGATAAAATGAAACGCAGTATCTTCCAGGCAGCGGTCACATCGATACTGCTATATGGGTGCACTACATGGACGCTAACAAAACGGCTGGAGAAGAAGCTAGACGGCAATTACACAAGAATGCTGCGTGCAATCTTGAACAAGTCCTGGCGGCAACACCCCACAAGACACCAACTGTACGGCCACCTGGCTCCTATCACGAAAACTGTTCAAGTTAGATGAACCAGACATGCAGGACACTGCTGGAGAAGCAGGGACGAACTCATAAGTGATGTACTCTTATGGACCCCCACACATGGCCGTGCAAAAGCAGGACGACCAGCACGAACATACATTCAGCAGCTATGTGAGGATACGGGATGTTGTCCTGAAGACCTGTCTGGGGCGATGAACGATAGGGAGGAGTGGCGAGAGAGGGTCAGGAATATCCGTGCTACCAGTGCGACATGATATATATATATATATATAGAGAGAGAGAGAGATAAATAAATGAAAAAAATTGTTTGTTGATAAAAATTTCTAAAAATGAGCATTTTGATTTATACAATCTTATAGAAATAATAAGATTATGGTATCTTTAATCTAGAAGAAAATAATTTTATAAAAAATGCGTACTTATTTATGGGCGATGCTATATATATATATATATATATATATATATATATATATATTCATAAAAACAAGAAAAATATCAAATTATGAACACTAAAAGTATATTTAATGTTTATATATTTGTATATATTTTTCTCACATGTATATATCGTGTGTACTTCCATCTTATCACCTGACTTTACAATACACAATAATTGCATTTCAATGGAGAGTTTTCTCACTTTTCGGTCAGATGATTGTGAACACCGCATAAAACTTAAAGTAATAGACATCGAGTTTATTACTTGATACTCTTCTGCGTTTTATACCTGCTGTATAACAGCTTCGAGCATTTTTTTCTTGCAATAAGGAAATTTGGCTATATTCAGGGTGATCCCTGCATCTGTTTGTGTTGTATAACCATGATAATAATCATAATAATAATAATATAAGCGGATTCTTTGTTGTTTATTTCTTTTGCCTTCTGTCTTGGACGACACGAAAAGAGAGAGAGACACACATACAAATCATAAAAGCCTATGCTAACCATACTATACCGCCCCATCTCACCTCACGGTGTCTAAGATCTCAACACATCTCTGCCGGTCGAGACCCAAACTGATCTGATCTCATCATGTCCGAAAAACTCAACCGCTACCTTCAACTGTCGAACCTCTACTTAACCGTCTTTTTCAAAATATTAAATTCTCGAGACCATCTCTTTCGGTCATGACGTCATCCACCAACTCAATTCACTCCAACTGCTTGTTAGGCCCTATTTCCTGACCGGAAGTTTATTATGACAATGATGATTGTCATATCCTTTCCGCGCGGACGTGCGAGTGCCTCGTCTTACGATAACACCTAAACCAAAAGACACCTTTACCAAACTAAATAAAATATATTCAACGAAGAATGATTAATATAATTAATCATTGCCTTAATCATATAACATTGGTTTGGAAAATCACAAACTGTACACTGAAAATGAAGATTAACGTCCAATGTAGTCTCTGCTCTTAATTGATCTAGCGTATATATATATATATATATATATATATATATATATATATATATATATATATATAATTCTCTTAATACCCTGTCTGGCGGCTGATGAGGACAGGGTTTCGCACGTGCTTTCACACCTTGTAGGATGAAAAAAAAAAAAAAACGAAAAAAAAAAGCAACAACATTGGTTTCCTTTTATGACGCCGGTCTCTGATGAGTGTTATGCTTCTATCTAATAGAGGTTTGTAATCAGCAGTTAGTTGTCTCTGCTTTATTGAAAATATGAACGATTAAAAAATTATGTTCAACACAAACACAAATTCTGCAAAATCTTTAATCACTTCCAGATTGGACTGGAAATTGTTTTAGTATCTAAACTGTGACATTTTTATTATATTGCTCAAATAAACAATCTTTGTATAATTTATAATTTCTTCTGTATAACAATTATTAACATAATCATAAATATGATTAGAATTTCAGTGATATATAAACTGATAATTTAAAAGTAAAGTGCGAGTGAATGTGTGTGTGTGAGAGAGAGAGAGAGAGAGAGAGAGAGAGAGAGAGAATCAGTGATGAGTAGAGGGAGATCAAATTCTCCCTCTAGGTGATAAACTCTCGATATGGTAGAGTCAAATAAATCTTCTCATGTCTTTCCACTTTTTTTTGCCTAGCATATTTGCGATTTCGCCCTACCGAAGAGCGCCGACGCAAAGGCCAAAAATGCGCGCCAAATTGGGAGCAGTGATTGACAGCTGCAGAGTGTCTCTAGATTAGATTCTAACACCCGCCACGCATCGTGCCAAGACCCGGGTCAGTATGTCAAACGGCAAAGCTGCATCGAGCGTCACAACTGCACAATCACCTTTCTGACCATCTGCACCTACTGATGTTCGTTTCCCTTGGGTATAAGCACTATAACAAATAAACAGAAGTACAAAATAGGCAAGTGCTCTCTCTCTCTCTCTCACAAACACACATACACACACACACACACACACACACAAATACATATATGTGTGTTTGTGTGTGTTTATATGTATGTGCATATGTGTATTCGTGCATGTCAATATAAGGAATGTGAAATGGTTTCTAATATTTTTGTATTTAATTAAAAAAACAAATCTGTCTCTAGTTTTAAAAAAGAGGTAGTTGGAAACATGCCAGATATTTACATACTAGCATAAAATTCAATTCGTACCTGTCATCTATCTATCTATCTATCTATCTATCTATCTATGTTATAGAAATCAGTCTATTCATATCTATCTATCTATCTCAGTTCATTGCAATCAGTTTTTAATGGTCTGGTGATCTTTGAGATGAAATGGATACCTTTTTTCTGCCTACAACAGAAAGAGTGTAAGTGCACACACACACACGCATGCATACACACACACACACACACACACACACACACACACACACACACATATATATATATAGATATATTCTCATCCACACAGAGAGAGAGAGAGAGAGTGTGTGTGCCATCTACTTCTCATATCTAAGAGAGTGGGTGTTACTAATACTGAGGATGAGACGAACACCCTTTGACAAAGAAGGTGGAACAGTAGGACCGTTGCGTAAGATAGAGATTCCATCTAAAACTCAATCTGAGTCCGATCTTGTAGTATCATTTTAAAATGTCTCCAGATATGAAACAACATAATCCTAAAAGTTTGGGTTAAATCAGGCCAAAAAACGATGAAGCATTGGCTGTATGGGCGGATAGACATTTGGTGATTTATAATAGAATGATATTCATGAACGAATATTAATTAGAACCATGAACAGAAATAAAATAATACAGTGTGTGCCAAGTTTTTATGTAAGTAGGATTTCCCTTTCTTAATTCTGTGATAGTGGAAGAACTTGAATATTTATTAATGGTAATATTCACTTAGCATTTACAATGCAACGCTTGTGAATTTTAATCTTATATGTAAGGGGAATCTTCACAGGGTAGTGGTTAACGTGCTGAACTGCAACATTGTCGTAAGCGAGTTCGAACTCTACTCGCACTTTTACGTTCACATTCGGATAAACAACCTTGGGAAAGGCATAAACCTCCTTATCACTACGATTTTAGTTCAAAGAGCATCGCTACTGTCCTACAATGATAGCTATAGCTTTAAATAACCAATGAAGGTAGGTATTCCAATAAATAAAAAAACCTAACCAACACAAACCTATATGTGCTGCTGGAGAAGCAAACGACGTATATTTTTTGCAATTCCTCAAATTTTGAGCCAAATGATAAATTATATATAGAAAAACACAGTAAGTTTAAGACCAAAAATTAAAGAAATTTTAAAATTTGTTTTGAGTCACAAGGTCTTTGCAGGAAAAGTACTGAGGGACACTATAATTTATCAATTGAATTATTAAACAGCACACAAAATGAAAAACTTACAATAAGGTTAAAAAAGACACACACACACACACACACATCTACGTACGTATATATATATATACATATATGTATATATATATATATATGTGATTGTTACTGTCGTAGGAAATGGACGTGGGGCTCTGAGTTCAAATCTCGGACGAGACTGTTAGCCTTTCAGAAATTGTTTCTCCCTTTGGAAAAAGTATAAATCAAACTATTTTCGCTTTAGATATGGATAAATCGTAGGGAAGACTGCGTTCTTTAACCTTAGTACGACAACCGGTCTAGGAGAAGGAAGACTGAATTCAAACCTGTTAAAATCCGCTTAAAATTGACATTCTGTCACATCCTGTTCGTGCGAAAGGATTGATAAATACATACAAAATGTATATAGATTAACAAGATGAAATTTTGGGATGCAATAGATCTTAGGAATATATATATATATATATATATATATATAGACACAGACACACACAGACATATCAAATTGTCCTTTAAATACTCGACCAATTTTGATATAAACTATTTAAATTCTTTTCTGGCATATTTTACTAGTACTTGTATAAAAGATTCACATTCTAAATGATTAAAGTGTCATCTTTGTTAATTTTTAATCACGTCTTTCTTTGCCCAGTCGGTTGAGGCTGTAGAATACACAGACTTCATCTCTGAAGAGGGGTAAGACGAGTGTCTTGGATATCACGCTAAACAATCTGATGGTGAGGTTCCAGTAATGCTGAAGCTTTGAAGAATGCAGAGTACCCCGTGCCATCGCTCTCATGTTCACTCTGGCCCGGAGTGGTAGCACCTGATAGGGTCCTATCTATGGGTCAAATAGAACTAAACTGCGTACTTATGCTAAACTGAATTACTTGAAATAGAACTATCTGACTAAACTGAATAGCTTGAAATAGAAATGTATTTGACAATTAAACTGTGTACTTACATTTAAACTGCGTACTTATGCTAAACTGAATTGTTTGAATTTGAACTGTTTTTGTATGCTAAACTGTATTGTTTGAAATGGAACTGTATTTGACATTGAAACTGTACTTTCGCTTAATTGAATTGTTTAGAATAGAACTGTTTTGACATTTAACTGTGTGTAAACAAAATCTATACTTATACTAAACTGAATTGTTTAAATTAGAACTGTTTAAATAAACTGAATAGCTTGAAATAGAAATGTTTTTGACAATTAAACTGTGTACTCGTGCTAAACTGAATTGTTCGAAATAGAACTGATTATTTGTATGAAATGGATTTGGCATTAAATAAGCTACAAAGTTTCCATAAAAATGCCATAAAAATCCAAACAACTAACCGACCAACTATTTCTTTCAGAATTTGATATTGAAGGTTTCATGCCACTAATCAAGAACATGATAAAGATGTAGTGCGTTCATTCTTTTGCATGAGTCCATCTTGGTCAAAATTCTTCTTTATGACAATGTTTGGTCACATGTTTCCTGGATGACATTGCAGAAGGGATATGAGACATTTCCACATCCACCTTATTTTTATGATCTCTCACTCACCGATTACCATTATTTTCAAGCATATGAACACTTTTTACGTCAAAAAATTTCTGTTTCAAAGAAGAAGTAGAATCTGCATTTAAAGGTTTCTTGGTATCAAAACATTTAATCTTATTGGACAGGCATGACTATCCTTGTTAATTAATGGCTGAAATGCATTGATGTCCAGGGATCATATTTTAACTGATTAAAACACTGTTTAAATTCCTTGGTTGAGGGATAAAACCGTTATTCTAAAATCAGACAATATTTTTTAAACAACATAATGTTTTTGAATGAAAGATTCTTATCTACAAATCACGGATATGATTCGATATTAGCAACTTCTGAAGTTTTTCACCTGTAATAATTTCCACGCTTATGAAGAAGAATTTAGCATGTCTTATTTGGTTGCCGACTGACGCCCATCTGCGAAGAACTTCCTTTGAGGAAATAAACACAACAGATATTCAGATGAATCGAGATCTAAACAAATTTGTTTGGTTTGGGTTGGTGTCTTTGTTTAGTGGCATATCAACCATCAAGGGTTATTTAATGCCAAAGCCATCTTTATAGAAGAACAGCGGTGCTATTACTTAACTCATAGCTTGAGAGAGAAGGAGGTTCATACTTTTCCCGCAGGTTTTTATCCAAAAGTGAACGTAATAGCTCGACTGGAGTTCCAACTCGTTTACAATGATGTTCTAGTCCAGCATGTTAGCTATTACGTCACGAGGAATCTCCTCGAACAAAATTTGTGAACAGTCCATTAATCTAGCATTTCTAAAACCCATTTTAGTCATGTAGTCAATTTCTAAGAAATACTTTTTACTCTGGTAGACACTAACGTTCAACCGACTGAGCTTTGGAGAATACGAAATATCCCTTTATTGCCATCGCTCTAATGTCCACTCTGGCCTGGAGTGGTAGTACCTGATCGGGTCCTATCTGTTGGTCAAATAGAACTAAACTGAGTGCTTATGTTAAACTGAATTGTTTGAAATACATATGTTTTGACATTTAACTGTGTGTAAACAAAATCTGTACTTATGCTAAACTGAAACGTTTGAAATGGAACTGTTTATGTATATAAAAATGGATTTGGCAGTAAATAATCTACAAGGGTTGATATGCCATAAAACCAAACCAAACTAAACCGTTCAACAGACAAAATCTTTGAAGGAAAAGTAATGAAAATGTAAGATCCTCACCAACAAATCACAGATATTAGTCGATATCAGTAAATTTTGCGATTCTTCGGCTCAAATAGCTTCTGCGCATTTTCCTTTTGAGGACAGTCCATAGATTTTCAAATGGGTCAAGATCTGGAGAAAATGGTTGATATTTCTGGAACCCAATTTATTCATGTAGTCAACAGACTTGTTCCTGAACAAATTTCTAAGAAATACTTTTAAAACTATCTGTTACATAATAAGGCCCGACCGACTCTATTACGATAATTTCAATCCAAATCATAACACCTCCATTGTCTCTTAGCCCAGTCCGCTGGGGCTGTAGAATACACAGATTGCATCTCTGCTGAGGTGAACACCCCAACCAACGTGTGTCCTGGATATGACACTAAACCGTCTGCTGGTGAGGTTCTAGTCCTAGAGCTTTCGGGAATATAGAGTACCCCTTCTTGCTATTACTCTTAGGTCTATACTGACCCGGTGGGGTAGAATATGTTAGAGTCACTTAGAAATATTTAATCATTTACTACACTTGAAACCATTTACTTGCTTGCAAACAGTAGCAATACTCAAAACCATTTTATGTGCAAAGAGATGAACTCTGGTTCGTTTAAAAATGCTACCAACAAACAATTCGTTTACAAATTTCTCTCTCTCTCTCTCACACACACACACTCACACACACACTTTCTTATATATATATATATATATATATATAGCAGGAGGCGTTTGTGTTGTAATGAATATCGTTATAGGGAATGGATACGATGACCCGGGTTAAAATTCTGGATGAGGCTGTTTACATTTTCCAAAGCTCTAATACCCCAGGAAAAGGCATGAATCCAATTATTATCCCTCTTGGTATTAGTAAAATAATTGAGCAAACTGGGCTCTTTAACTTTGGTATGACAACTGGCGAAGGAGAATGAAAACTCTGTTAAACTTCACTTAAAAATTGACCTTGTGTCGCATCCTGCTCAAACGGAGTTGGTATATATATATATATATATATATATAAAATTGGATTTGGCATTAAATAACTTACAAGGGTTGATATACTATAAAATCCAACCTACCAACCAACCAACACACCGCTGCCTCATCGATGCCTTCGTTGTATGGTGCTCTTTCTTTACATTCCTGCCAATATTCTATACTCCTGAATTATTTGGGGGTAACTCTACGTAACAAACAAATAAAAAAACATTGAAATCATACTTTTTGGCTTCTTGCAGACGTCTCATCATGTGTCTACCCATCAAAGGTTTCGCAAAATTAACAACATATCGTGTCGGTAGGGCTAAAAGGACGCTGAATATTTCTTCTGCAGAGGTTCTAGTTCTGGAAATATGAGGAGCGTAGAGTACCACTCTGATCCTGAATGCTAGGTTTGGTTTGGTTTGGTTTCTTTGTTTAATGGTATATCAACCTTTGTAGGTTATTTAATGCTAAACCCATTCTCCTAGAAAAACAGTAGTGGTACTATTTAACCCATAGCTGGGAGGATATGGGGGTTCATACCTTTCCCAAGGGTATTTGCTCGAAAGTGAACGTAATAGCGCCACTGGAGTTCGAACTCGCTTACTACGATTTTGCAGTCCATCGCTTTAATCATTACACCACGATGACACCCTCCCGAATGCTAGTACCTGTTAGAGTCCTTTCTTTTGGTAAAATGGCTCTATCTAAAAAATGATTTGTATTTCATTGGGCTGTGCCCCACCAATTAATAGAAAATATAAATATTAAACTGAATTGTTTGAAATATAATTATTTGTATAAGAATGGATTTGGCATTGAATAAAACCCGAAAACAACTGACCAACTAAAGTCTATGTAGTGCAATCATACAGTAGTACTGATACGGCTACAGCTTGGAAGAATTCCCGTTTTATTTTATCAGGGATATCAGATTTCCAAATGGTTGGTAACCTCTCCATAGCAGTTCATGTTTACCTATGTATGTGGACATCGCTTTCACTCGATAAGATATTGCGAAAGAGGTGTATGAACTGGTCTACGAATTTCAGAGGCTTTAACGAGATTTCCAAACGTCAAGGCATAAAATAACCATTGACAGGTTGATATACCGTTAAAATCAAATAATCAACAATTAACAACATGGCTGAAAATTCGGCATTAAGATAGTGGGAATACGCTACCTCGTTAAACTGGTCCAGCCGGCTGGAGTTGTAGAGTATACCGACTGCATCTCTGCAGAGGGGTAAGACTCTCCCAACCAGTAACCTGGATATGACACTAAACAATCTGATGGTCAGGTTCCAGTAATGCTGGAGGTTTGGGGAATACGGAGTACTCCTTTATTGCCATCGCTTCCAGGTCCACTCTGGCCCGGAGTGGTAGCACCTGATAGAGTCCTCTCTATGGGTCAAATAGAACTAGACTGTGTGCTTATGCTAAAGTGAATTGTTTGAAATAGAACTGTTTTGACATTTAATTGTGTGTAAATAAATGACTGATGTTTAATTGAATTGAATACATAGAAATATTTGGAACCATCTTATTTTGTTGACTAAACTGAATATCTTGAAATAGAACTGTTTTTAACGTTTAAACTGCATACTTATGCTAAATAGAAGTGTTTATATGTATAAAAATGGATTTGGCATTAAATAACCTACAAAGATTGATATGCCATAAAACCAAACCAAATGAATCCACAAAACCAATATAGTTAAGCCTCCCTAAATAATGTCTTGCTACTGACGGCTACATTTTTCTTTTGACAAAATATTTCTGGTTTTATTGTCTTGGATTTGCCTTTATCTAAGTTTCCATGGGATTCACCAGGGTTTCAGCGTATTTGTTCCCCGTTCGATTGTCTCCACTCCCGTAAAATCAAGGATTTATACTGAGAATAGCAGAAATACTTCCCATATTTTAAACCGTCACCTGTGTGATACAAGTGAACTTAGGCAAGTGGTAATGGTAGCTCCATCGAGCTGATGTATTACTATTGTTTGTTTAATCCTAATACATAAGCATGTTTACCGGCTAAATGTGTCAGAGATTGCACGACAGACAGTCTCAGAGTCTGGATATTTTCTGGATTTCGAGCTCTTCGAGATCTTCCAGATGTCTTTCATTAGATTGATGAACTTGTGGTTCTAAAAATTTCAAATCATATCAGTATCGATTTTTAACTCGGAACAGCATCATTTTGACGAATGAAATGTGCCAGAAAAAAACTCTCTGTATAGAAGTTGAAGATTCACCAGTCTTTAAAAAACATTTTAACAATAAACGCATGGTATACATCAGTTCGAGCTATGATAATAACAGATTTGAAAAAATTGTAAGACACCTTGATAGAGCGATCATTGCCGCTTGCCTTAGTTCATTTTCACCACACTGGTAACAGTTTAAAATGTAGGAGGTATTTCTGTCGCACTGTCTATAACATTTTCCAAACTGTACTGACGGGAAAAGCCCAGAGGGCATATGCAACTCTGCCAACGGAAAATTGCGCCGATTATGAATTGGTGAAAGCAGCGATTCTCAAAAGTGTCGAGTTGGTTCCAGAAGCTTATAGACCGAGGTTTAGAACGCAGAGAAAGACAGAAAACCAGTCTTATGTGGAATTTCTGCGGGACAAGGAGAATGCACTTGAGAAATGGTGTGACTCTAAGAGGATAGACGGAGATGTGGAGAAATCCCAGCAGCTAATATTGTGTGTGCCGGAGGAAATCAGAGTTCACCTGAGTGAAAGGAAGAATGACCTGAGCTATGAAATGGTTGCACTGGCAGATGAGTACACCCTCCCGCGCCGAAAAACTAAGGAAAAAATGTACACGGGAAGCCAAGGAAAGAGAATGAAGTTTAAAGCAGAGTTCAGCCCAGAAGAAAAGCCTAAGGAAGAGAATAGAAGAACCTTCCAGAGTAACAGCAGATGACCGGTCCCTTTGTCTTTCGGTTTCCAGAGATGTGGAAGCTTCACTTCTTTCCTTTCTACCTTCCCACTCTGCGAGCGTCTACAACTACCTCGCTCGTGGCTCTGCAGCCATCTTGTCTTCTCCATTTTTAGCGTTCATTTTCGCCATCTTGTTTTCTTCATTTTTGGCGCTCATTTTCGCCATCTTACTCGGTTGACCCTTTTTAGTTTTTACTTCATTTCCCAGTATGAGGGAGATTCCTTTCATAGGTAGCTTATCCACCACTCCAACTTGAATTGGTCCATTTTTCCACTTGGACTTTAGGGTTATCTTACATAGCGGTATTTTCATCCTCTTCCCGTCAATAACCCTCTATCAGCACTGTCTCACGTGCTGCTTCTATGGCCCCTTTAGGTACTTTCTCTCATAGAAGTAATAACTGAGATGCCCCTGTGTCTCGTAAAATTGATACTTCTACTGGTCCTCCATTTGGGCCTCTTATGACCCCTTTTTTCGTCCAAGGTCTATAAGACTGGTTTACTCTGGCTGTCGTGACAGCTCCTTGCGGTTTTCCCGCTTGGGTTCGGTTAGTTTCCGGACCTTTCCCTACCTGACACCTTATGGCTATATGTCCAGCTTTTCCACATTTATAGCAGACCACTGTTCTGCTGTTATTTCTCAGCCTTACTATAAATCACATTTTTGTTCCTAATTTAATAATTCTAAAGAGGTTGTCAAATGATCTGGCACTTTTATAATGTAACAAAAAATCGCATCCATTTGTTTCGAACGCGGAGAAGTTTTCGTTTTTGCTGCGTTAACGCAAGTCATTGTTGACAATGTTTATATCTAATTATATTTCTCCATCTACCAAGAAAATAAATTCACCCTAATATAAACTCTTTTGTATAATAATTTCACGAAAAATAGTAAACATATCTACTTGCGTAATGAACGAATTTTTAAGACCAATTTTTCACCTAAAAAAAGAGATCGTTCATTACACGAGATCTGTTTTTTTGAAACATCGGAGCTTACCAAATTCTTAGGACTAAACTATATGATAAAAACAGCCTTCTTTTATGGCTGAAAATTAGGGGTCGTTCATTACACGAAATCTGCTTTTTGAAACATCGGAGCTTACCAAATTCCTAGGACTAAACTATATGATAAAAACAGCCTTCTTTTATGGCTGAAAATTAGGGGTCGTTCATTACACGAAATCTGCTTTTTGAAACATCGGAGCAAACCAAGTTCCTCGGACTTAACTATATGATAAAACACTTTTTTTGTGGTTAAAAATTAGGAGTCATTCATTACACATCTGCTTTTTTAAAACATCGGAGCTTACTAAGTTTCTAGGACTAAACTATATGATAAAAGCACCTTTTTTTGTGGCTAAAAATTAGGGGTCGTTCATCATACAAATATGGTAAATGATTTAAAAAAGAAAAAAGAAAAAATCATGTTGACTTTCAAAATTATTTAATGTGATTTGATTGATGGTGTAATTGTCATAAATTAAAAAGAAAGAAAGAAAAACAAAAAACAACAAAAAAATACAAGTCTGTCGAAGAAAGATTAGAATTGCAAAAAACTTCATTTTGTCTCCCAAGACTTTAAAAATGTCTGCAATTAGCAGCGGCAGCAGCAGCACAAATAAAAACATTGTTGTTACATTACGAATTTCAGTTTCTTTTTTCTTTTTTTTTTTTCTGTTGATGGTGCATCGACTCTTTTCATGAGATATACTCCAAAAGTAATGCCTCCTATTTATTCACGCAAAAACTACAACTGGTTCATCGAGAACAATAACACTTTTAAATAGAGCAAGGTTTCAGCAAAAAATACTTTTTTCTCCTCCCCATAGGAAGTATTACTTATCAAGTGACAATCGTAGCAACGCAGCATGCAGGCTCTTGTTTATCGCTACACCCCCAAAAAAAAACAACAACAAAAAACAAAAAAATAAAGCAAATAAAAAACAACCCCATCGACAACGATCATGGTGTGCATGGGTGAGTGATTCCTGTAAACTTTCAGGTAAAGTCGCAGCCATACCCTGGTTAGTTATGATGTTAAGGTAACAAAAAGAGGAGCTGAAGTTTTTAGCTCCTATGGTCCCTGTTTTTGAGCTGAGAGTTTTCTTTCTAGATTGCCCACCTACAAGGCTAGACAGCACTGTCTGACCTACTATTTAACTCTAGCTTAGGAATGGAGAAGGAGAAGAGATGGATTTTCCAAAGGAAATGTGTAGTGAAACGCAGCCTCATCCAGGATTTGAACTTGGCCCGTCGAATCGGTTTCGGTTTTTTGTTTTAATGGCATATCAACCTTCCTGGATTACTTAATGTTAAAGCCATCCTTGTAGAAGAACAGAAGTGGTGCTATTTAACCCATAGCTGTGGGGATAAGAGTGTTCATACCTTTTCCAAGGGTATTTGTCCGAAAGTGAACGTAATAGCGCGACAAGAGATCGAACTCACTTCCAATGCGTTATCAATTACGCTACGTGAACTCCCCCACTAGAATCGATTTGATAACCGTTACGCTATCATGGTTGACAAATTGTTTTCTAGCTGAAAACTTGCTCTATAAAATCCTGTTATGTTTATTGTATTTTTTGTTATTTCTTTGGGAACAAATAAGAGGTTTTATTTTCTTTGTACGTTAAGAATCTTTTTTGTTTTGTTTTAGGCTTTGAAATTTAAAAAAAAGCATCGAAGTATTTGAATGATTTTGTTAAATGATCAATATTTAGTAAAGTTATATATTTTTTTTGGAGAGAGACACTTTAATAAATATGAAATTATTAAGATATGTACAATGGTAAATTAAAACCCCTTCAGAGACAACAGTTTTAAATATACAATCACGAAATCTTTATACACCTGAGAATTTTTAAAACGTAATTCAGTAGGCGGAAAACCGTGCAAGAGCTTAAGACCGACTTGAGTTTGATTCGAAAGCAAATCAATTATTGTCATCACATCGTCAATCACCATCCTTCCTCTACAACAGGAATAAATACTAAACTCACTTCGTCTGACTCTTGGTCAACGTAGCGTAAGAAGTTTTGAGAATTTGACTTACAAGTAGTCTCTACCGTAATTAGGCGTCCGTAAGTTGTTAGCTTGATCGAAAAGTATTTATCGTAGGGTGATTTTGCTATAAATAGCGACGAGTACAGCACCTTCTTAAACCTTTTATCATTCATGTATGCACTTACCCCACTCTGCGCCAGGATGTGACACTAGGTCAATTTCAAAACTAGTTTGAATTTAGAGTTTTCCTTCTGCGAGACTGATTGATTGCTCAGGATTTGAGCTCGAGTTGCTGATATCGTTACCCAAGACAATGACCGTTACGCTAGTAAATAAGGAAGGTGCTCGTGGTGTAAAGGTTATCGTCGTAGGAAATGGACTCGGCAACACGAGTTCAAATTCTGGACGAGACTGATTGCATTTCACATAGCACTAATACCCTTAGGAAAGGTATGAATCCAATAATTCTCCCTCCAGCTATGGGTAAATAGTAGGACAGACTAGGTTCTTCAGCCTTGGTGAGGCAACTAGTCTAGGAGAAAGAAAACTCTGAATTCAAACCTGTTAAACTCCGCATAAAAATTGACCTTGTGTCATATTCTGCCCGAGCGGAGGGGTTGGGTAAATATGGTTACGCTAGTAAATAAAGTTGATGACCGTAGTCGAGGGTAATGCGAAGGCTTCCTTTTCGATAGCTACTAAACCAAGGTGTAGGAGAGGACGCTACTCCTTTACCAGGATTTCTTCACTTTACCCTTGATCCGTATCTTATAATGGTAAGTGTTAAGCAAGAATGCATCAAGTACCCTTTTTTTTTTTTAGTCTTTGGTATGACTCTACCTGGGATTGAACCGAGGTCTCCCGGGTCATTAGCGAACACTCTAACCATTATGCCAACATCCAGTCAGAAAGATATCATCATCATCATCATCATGTCGCGTTGCCAGCACGGACATCCCAGATCCTCTCTCGCCACTCCTCCCTATCGTTCATCGCTTCTGGCAGGTCCTCAGGGCTACATCCAGAATATATTTTCTTGCCTTCTGCCTAATTGGAAAATTTACAGGGGGTGCTCATGTCTATCGATACTAGACAGGCAACTATAACCCCACACCTGGTGCTTCATTGTGTGCTCCGTTCATATGGCCTTGTGCCACATCCAAGCAAAAAGCTTTATAAATTACAACTATAAACCCCACTAAGGATTATGATTCTTTTCTCTCTACGTTCAGTGTACAGATTTTTTGGATACCGTAGGGTAGTCACTGACGACTGTTATATTGATGATGGTTTATTATATGATAGGGAAGGAGAAACACGCACACACACAACCTCACACATGTATACACACTCAAAGAAACACGACTCGCCTCAAGCGTTAGGACCTGTTGGCTTATTCTCACCGTTCATTTTTTAGGCTGTTGAAATAGATGATAAAGGATAACGGACGCAAAGAACATAGTTTCGTCGTTCAAGTTGGAACAGGAGTCTTCTCGTATCTTTGAATCGTTCCTCGTTCATGCGAACGCTTGTCTCCTCGTAACTCAGCCACCAAAAGAGAGCGAATCAAGAAAATCATCGTCTTATATTGGGGTTCACAGAATATCCCACCCACATATCCGCTTCGCCAGGGCAAACCAAGCCTTCACCACCACTAAGATGGTGGCGACTTCGGCAAGACCCGGTCCAAGGTGCTGCATTAAGCATATATTGTTATACCTGGCCCACTGGATGAGATTTTGAACTTCGTCAATTCGTATTTTTATAGTTGATGGGTTTTTTTAATAACTTATCTATGTGTATCACAGTGCCATTCGGTTACAATATTGATTTTTCTTTAATACATATGGGTTGGAGGAAGTTCCAATGTTGTAGTGGCTAACGTACTGGACAACGATATCGTAGTAAGTGAGTTCCAACTCTAGTTACGCCAGTATGTTCACTTTCGAATTAAAACACTTGAGAATGGTATAAACCTCCTTATCCACCAAGGTATGGGTTAAATAGTATCCCTACTGTCCTTCAACAAGGATGACTTTGGCATTAAATAACCCACGAAAGCTGATATGCCATTAAGCAAAAAAAAAAAAAAAAAATCACACCAAAACAACGTACGAAGTGACCGGTGATAATGTGAGATTGAAAGTCTTGTCTAAATTTAAAAATCTAAACATCTATTTTATTTCCTTAAACAAAAGTTAAATCTGAAGAAACAGTCACATCGTTTAGTCTCAGTTTACTTTCTTTAGTTAATGGGATATGAACCGTTGTGGGTTATTTAATGCCAAATCCAACATTGTAGACAGACAGTTGTGGTCTGTATAAATTCATGCTTTTCCAGAGGGCCACTATATATGTACATCCATAAAATAATTGATTGGTTATTTATAGGATATGATAATGAATGAAACATATTTTATGTATATTTCTAAAGGAAGCGCATCCTACTTTAAAAATGACCTTGTGTCATATCCTGCCCATGGTGGAAGCTTTCGTTAAATCCAAATAATAATAATAATAATAATAATAATAATTTGTTATTATTATTATTAGCAAGTTTTTCACGCCAGCTTTGACTGATTGTCTCCCCCACTCTCTCTCTCTCTCTCTCTCTCTCTCTCTCTGAAGTCGGAGTGACAGCAAGTCACCTCAGGTTTCCAGAACTTTTCTCGGTATTCTGGCCGATCTTAATTATGCTGCAGTCTTGATGGTTTCTACTCGTCCTCTGATTTCTAAGTCTCGCAGTTCTTTAAAAAGGCTTTTGGGGATTGTTCCGAGCGTACCAATTACAATTGGTATCCCCGTCACCTTCATGTTCCATAGATTTTTAATTCTCTGGCAACGTCTAAGTTCTTATCTTTCTTTTCGCTTTCTTTTATTTTCACTTTGTGATTCGCTGGGACAGCAAAGTCCATAATTCAGCAGATTCTCTTTTGTTTTGTTGACAATCTCAAGAGCTAGTTTTCTGGCCGTGATTAGAGGATCCCTTTGAATCTCAAAATCCCATAGAATTTTTTTTTGCGTCTGATTCTCCAGGACAGATTATTATCATTCTCATTATTATTATTTGATTTTTCACACTAGAATCAGCTTGTGGTATTTCACTGGAGTTTGAGTGACAGTAAGTCTCCTCATGTCTCCTGGTCTCCTCTCAGTATTCTGGACGATCTTAACAATGCTCTGGTTTGGATGGTCTCCACCCTTCCTCTGATTTCCAACTCCTCCAATCCATGTACCAAACCTTTGGTAACTGTACCGAGCGCAGTGATTAAAACTGATATCACCGTCACTTTCATATTCCATAGATTTTTATTGGAGCGCTCGGTACAGTCCCCAAAGGATAGGTACAGAGACAGAGAACTTGGAAATAAGAGGACGAGTGGAGACAATCCAAACTACAACATTGTTAAGATCGTCCAGAATACTGAGAAGAATCCCGAAGACCTGAGGAGAATTGCAGTTACTCAGACTCCAGTGAAAGACCACAATTATTATTATTAGCTTAACTTTCGGTTTCTTACAACTTACAACCATTCGCCGGGTCTTTACCCAAGACCTACGCGGAAGGAATGTAGTGACTATATGTATTCTTTGTTTTTTTTTTTGTACCATTTTTAGGTGACATTTTCACATTGATAGTACACTCCTGAGGAGATGAGCAGTTCCGCAAAGTGCAATTTCTTGTATTTTATATAGGTCGGAAACTTGTTAATGTCCCTTTCTCTATCGTACCCAGTGCTCCCACTATTACTGGCACGGTGGTTGTTTTAAGATGCCACATTTTTCAATTTCTATTTATAGGACTTTGTATTTACTTATTTTCATTGTTTTATTTGATTGATATGTTATCATCTGTTTGCATTGATATATCATTCAGAAAGTATTATAATTATAATAATAGTTATTAATAATAATGATGATAATAATAATATATTATTAATAATAATAACTATTATTATCATTATCTTAATAATTATTACTATTAGTAATATTTTGATATTTTCTTACATCTTTTAGCTTTAAGTTACTTTTTTTTTTATCACAGCTCTTCCCTCCTACGCCAGCGAGGAAAAGCCGACATCGGATGCTTGTTGGTTAGTTTTATGGCATGCCAACCCTTGTCGGGTGAGTTAATGTTGAAGAAGTCACATTTTTTCTTTCGCAATTATACGCTTTCAAGGAACTGATGATAATATTAATTTGTAAACAATTATAACTTCCAGTAATTACTCTTTGTGTAAATAATTAGTACACAGTTATACGGTTCCAAGCATTTCTATCTAATACTTATAATATATAAACAGTTTTATTGCTAAACGTAACTAGTCCTATTTAATAATAGTCATTTATTTGTACACAGTTATATAGTTTCAAGTACTTCTATCTAATACTAATAATCTATATGCAGTTATATTGTTTGAAGTAACTATCACAATTTGATAATAATAATAATAATAATAATAATAATAATAATAATAATAATAATAATAATAATAATAATAATAATAAAAAAATTTGACCATTTTGTCAAATGGTATATGTATAAACTAGAATCCGTCCAGCAGAATGAAATACTGAAAATTATCTGGGATTTTGAGATACAAACAAATCCCTTAATCCCGGCCAGAAAACCAGACTGAGTAATAGTTAAAAAGAACAAAATAAATTAAAATGAAATAAAAATAAAAATAAAAGAGAACCTACCGAATTGTTGACTTTGCCGTCCACAGAGTGAAAATAAAAGAAAGCGAAAAGCAAACAAGTTCTTGGACCTTGCCAGACAACTAAAAAACGCTGTGGACCATAAGAATGACGGGGATACCAATTGTAATTGGTACGCTTTGAACGATTTACAATGACTTGGTGAGAGGGCTCGAAGAGTTAGAAATTGGAGGACGAGCCGAAACCACCCAAATTACAACATTGTTGCAGTCAGCCAGAATACGAAGAAGAATCCTGGAGACTTGAGGAGACATGCTCTCACTCAGACTCCAGAGAAAGACCATGTGCTAAAGCTCGCGTGGAGTAAAATAATAATGATACTACTACTACTACTGATAATAATACTAATATTACTAAGAATAATGATTTGTTTGTATACAATCAACTATTCCTAATGTTTTATACACAATTACATACTATCAAGTATTCCTATCTAATACTGATAATTTATACACAATTATATGATTCAAAGTTACTATTTAAAAAAAGAAAATAATCATTTGTTTGTACATTTATATGGGTTTCAAGTATTCTCACTTAATACTTATGTTTTATGCACAGTTATATAATTCCAAGTTAGTATTCCTTTAATAATAATAATAATGATAATGATAATAATAGACCATCAGCTAACGCTGATGTGAAAAAGTTTCAAAGAGTAATAATAATAATAATAATGGAGATAATAAGAAACAGATAAACTCCCGAGGAAACTCGAAATCGCGTCCGTGTTTTCCTCAAGAAAATCTGGTGAATCATATTAGGTACTTTACCAACTAAGTCAATACTAATCAAAATGAATAAATAAATAAATAATGCGTAATCTAATAATGATAAACTCCTATGGGACTTTAACATACAAACGGATCACCAAATCTCGGCCAGACGAACAGACCTTATAATAATCAACAACAAAAAAAGAGAATTTGCCGAATTGTTCCGGCTAACAATAGAGTAAAAATTGAAAGAAAGTGAAAAGAAGGATAAATATCTCGACCTTTTAGGGAATTGAAGGAATTGTGGAACTTGAAAGTGACAATTATACTAATTGTAATTGATACTCTTGGTACAGTCACCAAAGGATTAATAAAAGGACTGGAGGACTTGGAAATGATAGGACGAGTGGAGACCATCCAAACTACTACATTATTGAGAACGGCCAGAATTCTTAGAAGAGCCCTGGAGACTTGAGGAGACTTACCAGTATTGCTAGACACGCGAGACGTTTCAAGGTGGGATCGAAACCCGAATAACTTTGCGTCAGCCTGACCACAGCCAGCAGCGGATTCTCAAGGAGTAAACAATAATTATGACGATGTGTAATAGAAGAATAATTATAATAATGCTTGATTTAATAATGATAATAATGACAGAGTATAATCGAATAATACATATTTACATATGTACATATCACCAGACCTTGTGATAGTAAAAAATAATGTAAAAAAGAAACTGCCGAATAGTGGACTTTGCCGTCCCGACTAACCACGGGGTCAAATTAAAAGAAAGCGAAAAGAAATATAAGTACCTCGACCTTGCTAGAGACCCCCCCAAAACAAAACAAAACAAAACAAAAAAACAAGCAAACAATGGAACATGAAGGTGACAATGATACCAATTATAATTTCTGCTTTTGGAACAATCCCCAAAGGACTGGTAAAGGCTCCGGAAGACTTAGAAATCAGAGGACAAGTTGAGACCATCAAGACTTCAGCCTTATTAATATCGGCCAAAATACTGAGAAGTGTCCGGGAGACTTGAGGAGACTTGCTGTCTCTCAAACTCCAGTGAGAAACCATCAATTCATGCTGGTGTTAAAAACTCCCAAAAGAGTATAATTATAATAATAATAATAATAGTTGATCTAAAAATGAAAATAAATAAAAGACTCTAATAACACAAATACTGTGTAAAAACCATTGAAATAAACATGACGCCGAAGAGCTCTAAGAATAAAGTCGTATGGTTCTGTAAGTTTATAGGTTTAATATAGGAGAAACAGCAGCTATCGTGCCTTTGTTGGAAAAACTGCTGTTTCGATTTACCAGGCTCTACTGAAGCAAGAGTAAACGTGAGTTCAAGTCTCAACGAAAGCTAGTCTTTCATAAATGTCTATGATAGGCGTTTTTCCTTGCTGTCATAGAAGCGATGAAACGAAAGAGATGCAATAAATAAAGAAAGTAAAAAAAAAAAAAAAAAAAAAAAAAAAAAAAAAAAAAAGCCACAAAAAATTAAAATATGAAAGAAAATACTAATTACTACAACTACAACTAATAATAATCAAACTTTTCGTAATAACAAGTATTATCTGTTGCGGGTATAGTTCCATGTAGTAAGGTAGATGATGAGCTGTTGAGGAGAAATCGTTTCGACTGAAAGATGTTTGACGACAAAGAAAGATTAAACATGTACGTGTAAAATAAAAGGTGAGAGTCATTCCAGGTTTTAATTTGACTAATTTAAAAAAAAAAAAAAAAAAAAAGAAAAAAATGAGAAGAGAAAGACAAAGAGAGTCGGGGTATTAACCAAAATTGAACACCGATTGCCAGTAGTGCGGGTTCAACTTAGGCCACGATTTGTGAGAACGTTTACAAGAACTTATCTGGATGGTGAGTGACAGTAAATTCGACATAGAGGATATGAATGGTCAAAAGAAAACATACAAGTTGGTATGTTGATTACAACCGCAAAATGATATGCATACTTACAGTAATAATATATTAGGCATATGCAAAAAATTTCCAGTCTTCTTTTTAAGAAAAAAAAGGTTTTCTACTGTGTATTCCTTTTCGACTTTCCAAAAGAAAGGCACAGGGAACTTTTTCGCACTATCTATCTATCTATCTATCTATCTATCTACGTGTATGGGTGTATGAGTGGGTGCGTGTGTATTTAATCAAGCCTTCCACTCTTTACAGAGTGTGACAAAAGGCCAATTTCTTATTTGCCGAATACAGATGGTTTAAATTCAAAGTTTTTCCTTCTTCTTGACCGGTTACCGTGTCAAGGCTTAAGAGCACAGTCTATCCAACTATTACCACATAAGTGGAAAGAAAGATGGTTTGGTTTCTTTGTTTAATGGCATATCAACCTTTGTAAGGTTATTTAATGCCAAAGCCATTCTCCTAAAAGAACAGTAGTGGTACTATTTAACCCATAGTTGGGAAAGAGAGATGGATTCGAGCTTTTCTTAAGAGAATTAGTACAAAATGTACTGGAACCTGCCTCACCGTCATATATATATATATATATATATATATATATATATATATATATATATATATATAATCTAAACTAAAGTATTTCCTTACCGTCTCAAGTTAGTCAAATAACTAAAAGTTTCGTGTATTTGGAAAAAATACAATCTTTAGAAGAAACATAAGAATAGAATGGACGAAGAACTAATAAATACTCAATATAGTTATATATATATATATATATATATATATATATATATATATATATTGGGGGCGAACCGTTCCCAGTTCCGACGTTTTTTGAAAACTAGAAGCACAGTAGAAAACTGCATGTTGATCATATAAACGAAAATTCTGAAATCACCTATCATATATATATATACAATATATATATATATATATATATATGTGTGTGTGTGTGTGTGTGTGTGTGTGTGTGTGTGCGTGTATTATATAATTCTTTCTTTCTTTTTGCACAATGAATCACATTCAGGTCACTCCAAATCTTGTAAAAAGGTTAATTTTTTTATTTATATTTGTCTCAGATGATAACCCTTTTCAAGCGAATTGATGATTTTATTATTAATAGTATAGTATTCGTGCGGTTTTTAATAAGGCTTTAAAGTAATAAAAAAATCAGAACAAAATAAATTTTAAGGCGATGATCACAATAATGTTGATGCGATTTGCCAATGATATAATACGTTTGATGTTACATAATTCCGTCACGGCGATTGTTTACCCGTTGCATTTTTCTCTGAATTTGATTGACTTGATCATCCGATCAAGCATTAATAAAATCCTTTCTGAAGAGCGTTTTGAATCCACTTCATTTGTAAATTTGTGTTACGGCTCAAATTGTAAAAAATTCATGCAGATTTGAAACGTTACTGAAACGTCAAGTTTAAAGTCAAATCAATTATTTGGTCTTATCTGCATGCTTACAAAAAGGACTGTTGTCTGGTTGAGTTTCATGTCAGTCAATGGTGGTGATGATTTGTGTCTATGTGGCGCCTTAAGTCAACTTTACGCTGAAAAGAACGTCCGCATCGCTCGCATGAAAATGGTTTGTAGCCAGTGTGTTTCCGACTATGAGTGATCAGATTGGAGGATTGACTGAAAGATTTGCCACACACCAAACATTTGTGAGGTTTCTCCCCTGCAACGAAAGAAAAATAAGAGAAGATTAAAACAATGAAGCTTTGTATTCATCTGTATCTAAAATTGTGATAACTGAAATTATTGGCACACTGTTAATTCATTTAGTAAATGCAGAAGAAAATTTAAAATAATAAAGTAGTTTAAGTTTTAAAATAATAAAGTAGTTAAGTTATAAGCAGTTATAAGTGCCAGGCGGATGAATATACAATAAATTTCAACAACTCATACTTAACTGACAAAGTCCAAATTTAATGGCATGAAAAAAAGTATAAACAGGAAAAGTTTTTTCATGTATGCAGAATAAATATAAAAAATATCACATTAGTTCTGGTTAAAAGCATGGTATGTGTAACCCGAAGCCAAACTTTTCAGACATTTTATTTCCTATGCAGGTATCATTGGGGAACGTGAAAGGTTTGGTAATCGTGTTAGGCTTGAACTTTGGCGAAATAACTGGAGAAAAAGCTAGATGGGAACTACACAAAGACGTTGCGTGTTGTTTTGAACAAATCCTGGAAGCAGCAGCCTACAAAACAGCTGTTGTACGGCCACTAACCTCCCATCTCACAAACCACCCAAGTAAGATGAACAAGACATGCTTTGCACTTCTGGAGGAGTAAGGATGAAATCATTAGCGACGTCTTCCTATTGACTCCTATACATGGGTACACCAGTGTTGGCCGACTAGCAAAAATCCATCAGCTTGTTTATTTCTGGAAAAAGTCTGTCATAAGTTCCTTGCAAAATTCGTATTATCAGTAGTGGGAATTTTGAAAAAAGGTCACAAAACAAACAAACAAAAATGTCAAAGTTTTCTTATATATATATATATATATATATATATATATATATATATATAAAATCAATTGATTTCCATATCAAAGTGTTAATTTTTGTGCAAAAAAAAAAAAAAAAAAAGCCCGAGAAGCTTTATTTTTTCTATCTGTACTTTTACATTTATTGACCAATCGGTGTCTTCATCCACGATGAATATTTTGAAAATTTTCTTTGAGATTATCAGACGAAAGTATTTTGGCTTTTCTCGCAAAATCTTTGATGGATCAAAACCCCAAATAATTTAGGAAATCTTTTTCCTTTAACCTTATAAATAAAGCTATGAAATAGATAAATCTGTAGTAGATTATAAATGCATTTTTGTAATCTACTTTCGATTTGGCTTCTATGGAGAGAAAATCTAATCTATTCCTTCAAGATTGTATTTAATTTCAAGATCGATTAATTATTTTCAAGAGAGATGATCATTTGTTTACGTAGAGGTATTTATATCAATATCACAGTTCACACCTGCTGATATTAAGCTATAATTAAGCCCAGTCGACTTGTGGCGGGGGGCTGTGGAAAATATCAACTGCATCTCTGCTGAGGAGTAAACCCCTCCTCCCAACGAGTGTCCTGGATATGACACTAAACAATCTGATGGCGAGGCTTTAGTAATGCCGGCGCTTTGGGGAATACAGAGTACCTCTTCATTGCCATCGCTCCCAGGTTCACTCTGTCTGAGTGGTGGCATCTGACAGGGTCAAATAGTACAGTTTGACATTTAAACTGAGTGCAAACAAATGACATATGCTGGATTGAATTGTTAGAAATAGAAATGTTTGATCCTTTAACTGTGCGTAAACAAATGATTGATTTTTAATTGAATTGTTAGTGATACATAAAAATACTTGGAACCATTTAACTGTGAGCAAACGAATGAGTAATGTTAAATAGAATAGTTAGTATTAGCAATAATTGAAACATATAATTGTATAGAGAGAATAGCAATAATTGTATGCAAGCAAATTAGTTCTAACTCATTTCATCATCATCATATCGTGCTGGCAGCACGGATATCCCTGACCCTCTCTCGCCACTCCTCCCTATCGTTCATCGCCCTAGGTAGGTCTTCAGGACAACAACCTGTATCCTCACATAGCTGCTGAATGTACGTTCGAGCTGGTCGTCCTGCTTTTGCGCGGCCATGTGTGGGGATCCATAAGAGTACATCTCTTATGAGTTCATCTCTGCTTCTCCAGCAGTGTCCTGCATGTCTGTTTCGTCTAACTTGAATAGTTTTCGTGATAGGGGGCAGGTGGCCGTACAGTTGGTGTCTTGTGGGGTGTTGCTGCCAGGACTTGTTCAGGATTGCACGCAGCATTCTTGTGTAATTGCCATCTAGTTTCTTCTCCAGCCGTTTTGTTAGCGTCCATGTAGTGCATCCATATAGCAGTATCGATGTGACCGCTGCCTGGAAGAAACTGCGTTTCATTTTATCGGTTAGGTCTGATTTCCATATAATCGATAGCCTATTGATAGCTGTCCATGCTTTCGTTAACCTCGTTTTGATGTCCTTTTCGGTTGATTCGACGCTGCTTCCTATGTGTATATCTATTTAAATGTGTGCAAACAAATGGCTGATGTTAGATTGCTACTGTTACATAGAAATACTTGAAACTTTGAGGTGAGACTCTGTTAAAAATGTTATGAACAAAATGTGTTTACAAATCATATATATTTTGATATTTATGTATAAACAGGATTTGGCATTAAATAACCTACAATGGTTGATATGCCATAAAACCAAACCAAACCAAACCAAACCGAATCATATATATTTATTATATATGCATAAATAGGATTTGGCATTAAATAACCTACAATGGTTGATATACCATAAAACCAAACCAAACCAAACCGAACCAAACCTAAGCTTTTCTTATACCTACATCTTAGCGTCAGGAATAGACTTCCGCACGACATACTCACACAAAGATCTTTTAGATTTTTTGGCTAAGCGAAACTATGACATTGAATGCGTGAACTTTTCTTTCTTGCAATGTAAATATTGGAGAATATTTACATTCGAACTAAAATTATCTTTTCTTACAAGCAAAACTTTGTAACTTTTGTTTTTCATCAACTTAAAGAAATAAAACTTGTAACTCAAATTAAAGAAATAAAATTGATCAAAACCGTAGATTCTATGTTTTATTCAATCCTTTACACACTTTTCCGACACACACACACACACACACACACACACACACACACACACACACATACACACACACACACACACACATACACATACACACACACACATACACACACACACACATACACACACACACACACACACACACACACATACACACACACACACACATTATGATAATTCTTATTATATATACTGGCAAAAATCTTTAAAGATTTGTATTCCATTAAATCAAGTACCTACTGATGCATTAAAGACTAAAAATAAGGAGCACCCTAAGTTTCCATTGTATATTTCATACATGAATATG
Organism: Sepioteuthis lessoniana; assembly: GCA_963585895.1. NCBI lineage: Eukaryota > Metazoa > Mollusca > Cephalopoda > Myopsida > Loliginidae > Sepioteuthis > Sepioteuthis lessoniana. Next base: position 47,589,136 of record OY757921.1, read on the forward strand.
TAAAAAGAATATAGTATGAGTCTAAAAAATTGAATATCTAATATTCATTCATTCATTCCAGTCCTTATAAAAAAAAACTAATACAAAATAATTAGCTTAAAGACGCGCCTTCAACGTCTACCGTCTATATTCTATTCCTTCAGATAAAAGTTGGTATGGTTATGATTTATGGTATATCAGCTATGGGTAAATAGTAGGACAGACTAGGTTCTTCAGCCATGGTTAGGCAACTAGTCTAGGAGAAGGAAAACTCTGAATTCAAACCTGTTAAACTCCGCTTAAAAATTGACCTTGTGTCATATCCTGCCCGAGCGGAGGGGTTGGTAAATAGTATCAACACTTGAGCGTTATTTCATGCTAAATCCTGTTTATATATATATATATATATATATATATATATATATATATATGACAATGCTTCACCAAAGAAATAAGGACGAGCTAAGAGTCCTTCATCTTATTTGTAATAACTATAAATAAGCAACAGAATTAAGACGAAAGGTTGACTTGTGAAAAACGATTAATAATTAACAATGCTTAATTTCAGAAAATCAGACCACTTAAAACTATTACTTCTAATTGCTAATGGGAGTAAATAAGAGCCCCATTCGTTGACAAGCTGGGCTAGCAAAGCATTTTCGGTGAGTTTCATTCTTAATGGGTTCTTCATACTTTTAGTATTGTGCCAAACTCAGTTTAGTGAACGATTACTTGATGTAAAGCATCTGAAATATCATGCAAGAAAAAAAAAAAAAAAAAAAAAGACTCGTAAAACGTTAATGCTAATATTTTGATTTAATATTAATAGTATTTTAAATTGATATTCTCGGAGGGACGTAGAATAGACTTACTGTATCCTCTGCGAAGACTCCACCACCCGAAAAAAGGGGTGTCCTGAATATGAATCTAAACTGAATCTGACAGTGAAGCTCCAGTTCTGGAGATCTGGGTAGTGTGGTGTACCCCTTCGTAGCCATTATTCCCAGGTACACTTTGACATGAAGTGGTAGTATATACTAGGGCCCTATCTATGGGTTAAATAGATTTGTTTAGAAATTGTTCGTATTTGATATGACGGTGCGCAAAAAAAAAAAAAAAAACTCTAAAGAAAAGATTTCTCAAAAATGAAAATATAAACATACAATGAACGCAATTCTCTAACCTTTGTGCATAAAATAACCCAAGAGGAATTGACATGCCGTTAAAATCAATCAAAAAATCAATCAATGAATTATTTATGCCATATAACAATGTGCTAAAAATGATTATTAGGAAAGAATAGTTACTTGAAATCATTGGTTTCTTGGCATATCAACTCGTTTTAGGTTATTTAATGCCAAAGCCATTCTCCTAGAAGAACAGTAGTGGTGCTATTTAACCCATAGGTGGGAGGATAAGGGGGTTCATACCTTGACCAATGGTATTTGCCCGAAAGTGAATGTAATAGCGCGACTAGGAGTACGAACTCGCGTACTGCGATTCCGCAGTCCATCGCTTTAACCATTACACCACGAGGACACCTCTTGAAATCATATTATGTATGAATTATTAGTATTAGATAGGAATACTTGAACCGTGTGCAAATCATTTGTAACAATTTTCGGTATTAAAAGTTGAAAAGACGTGAAGCCAATAAATCAAACTAAACCACGACATTGTTCTCGCGTGATTGACTCGAGATTTCTCTGAAGAAGTATGCAATTCTTCAAACGGAAATCTCCTTCGCCGTAATTCGACTTTAATGACCAAAATCCTCAGTGAGGATTGAGATTGTCTTCCTAATGAATGGCGCCTAAACAGGAGAGATGAGAATCACGCTGATGACTCTGCAAATAAATTATGCGACCGAAAGTAATTACGCGGTAAACATAAATCATATACATAGGTATAAATAATGCAACCACATTTGCTCCCTCTGGCGGATACTTTGACAAACGTCTAACGAATAAACTCGCTGTGGTCTTCAACACAAACCTGGCAACGCCCTTCGTCTACCCACGACGTAATTTACACTGGCTCTGTTAGTCATGAATCAATCGTGAGTGATGATGAGGAGAATTCTGGAGTAAGTGTTACGGTTTCGAATTCGGTATTGATCGCTAATGTAATTAAATGATGATGTATTTCAATAAAGACAATCACTTCAAAATTCGCATTTCCTAACCGACATCACGAGAAAAAGAAAGAAAGAAAGAAAGAAAGAAATTGCAGTTCAGGGGAAGTCAGCTGACTGTTTCAATTTACTAAGCTTTTTACTTAGATGTAGCACAAGGCCAAAGGAATGAAGCACCCAGTGAGAAGTCGAATGACAGTTACTTCTCTACATTGAAGACAACAATAAACAGCGGGGAGTTCCGGTGGCGTAGCGACTAACGTGCTGGATTGTGACATCGTAGGAAGCGAGTTCGAACTCCAGTCATGCTATTACGGTCACTTTCGGACTAATACCTTTGTGAAAGGTATGAACGTCCTTATCACCACCCCACCTCTGGGTTGAACTGTACCATTTGTGTCCTTCTTCGAACGAAGGTTGATATGCCATCAAGGAAACCAAACCAAACAACAGTGAACACACAACTGTGTGTACTTACACACTTATGTATATATGGTTTGGTTTCATTGGAGAAGAACATTAGTTGTACTATTTAAACCATGGCAGGGTGGAAAGGGGTTCATGACTTTCTCTTAGGTATTAGTCCGAAAGTGAACGTAATGGCGTCACTGGAGTTCGAACCCACTTACCACGAAATTGTCTTGTACGTTTGCCGCTCCCCGCAACGCTAACTGGATATTATACACTCATAAACTTTTCTTTATTCTATTTCTAATTTTATATTAAAACAAAGTAACCCACGGACAAATATGGATCAAACTGTAATAGCTGTCCATTATGATGTCGATAATTCTATTTTCTAAAGAGTGAAGAAATCTACTTATCATTTCGTAGTTAACAGCTGTCCATGATGATATTGAAGCTTCTGTTTAGTAATGAGTGAAGAATTCCTAATAGCATTTCGTAGGTAACAGCTGTCTATGAAGATATTGATGCTTCTATTTAGCAAGAAGTAAAGAATTCCTCATAGCATTTCGTGGGTAACAGCTGTCCCTGATGATATTGATGCTTCTATTTAGTAAGCAGTAAAGAATTCTTCATAGCATTTTGTAAGTCACAGCTGTCCATGATGATATTGGTGCTTCTATTTTGTAAGCAGTGAAGAATTCTTCATTGCATTTTGTAGGTTACAGCTGTCTATGATGATATTGGTGCTTCTATTTTGTAAGCAGTGAAGAATTCTTCATTGCATTTTGTAGGTCACAGCTGTCCATGATGATATTGATGTTTCTATTTAGTTAAAAGTAAAGAATTCCTCATAGCATTTCGTGGGTAACAGCTGTCCCTGATGATACTGATGCTTCTATCAAGTAAGAAGTAAAGAATTCCTCATAGCATTTCGTGGGTAACAGCTGTCCCTGATGATACTGATGCTTCTATCAAGTAAGAAGTAAAGAATTCCTCATAGCATTTTGTAGCTCACAGCTGTTCATGATGATATTGGTGCTTCTATTTAGTAAGCAGTGAAGAATTCCTCATAGCATTTCATGGTTAACAGCTGTCCATGAAATGAGTGAATAAATAAATTGCTGTTTGGACGAATCACATCGCTATCACTTCCCTACGTTGAAGGAAAATTATATTAAGAGCATTGATAAGCAGGTTTGGGTTCTTTGTTCAATGGCATATCAACCTTCGTAGGTTATTTAATGTCAAAGTCATCCTTGTTGAAGAACAGACGTAATACTCTATTCAACCCATAGCGGAGGGGATAAGAGTGTTCAATACCGATAAGAAGGAGATCATGTTGAAAAATAAATGTTTGTAGTATACAACATTCTAACCAATGCTCTTAACACAAAGCCCTGTCTGGGGTGGGTGGAGCTTAGAATACGTCCACTGTATCCTCTTTTGAGGGTTAATCCCCTTCCCACTAAAAAAGGGGGGTCATGAGTATAACACTTAACTGTAATAATAATTAGTAATGACAGGAATAGTTAAAATCATTTAATTGTATGCAAATTAATTGTATTAAGAATAGTAAATTGACGCTATTATTATTTACTAAGGATGATTATAATTAATTATTTGAAACTATATAACTATAGGCAATCAAAAAATTATTATTGAATATGAATAGTTACATTAAGCCATATAATTGTGCATGAACTATTTGTATTTGATAGGAATACTTGAATATATAACTACAAATTATTTGTATTAAAGAGGAATACTTGATATCATATAACGAAGCAAACAATTGATTATAGAAAACGAAAAAAAAAAAATAACTGCAATGAAACATTGAAAATATAGTTATCAAACATTTACAAATAAACAGAATTTCGGCTTTAAAAATCTCATCAGGAGTTGAGTTGCCGTTAAACAAACATACTAAAACTAAATAACGCTCCATCATTAATCACATAGATCGAAGATTATGCAGTGAAAAGAAAGGGTAAATTGTGATTTATGAAAGAAAGAAAGAAAGAAAGAAAGGAAGGAAGAAAGGAGGGAAGGAAGGTGCACAGTAAAAATAAGAATTAAAAAAAAGCTAATTTCGCATTGCAAAAAGAAAGAGAAAAAAAAGAGTGAATTATGAATCATAGAAAGAAAGAAAGAAAGAAAGAAAGAAAGAGTGAATTGTGAATTATAGAAATAAAGGAAAGAAGGAAGAAAGAAAGAAAGAGTAACTTGTGTATTACAGAAAGAAAGAAAGAAAGAAAGAACTGTAAATGAAAGAAAGAAAGAACGAAAGAACGAAAGAAAGGAAGGAAGGAAAGAAGGAAGGAAGGAAGGAAGGAAGGAAGGAAGGAAGGAAGGAAGGAAGGAGCACAGTAAAAATTAGAATAAAAGAAAAAAGCGAATTTTGCATTGCAAAAACAAAGAGAAAGAAAAAAAGTGAATTATGAATCAAAGAAGGAAAGAAAGAAAGAAAAAAAGAAAGAAAATAAAGAAAGAAAGAGTGAATTGTGAATTACAGAAAGAAAGGAAGGAAGGGAGGAAGGAAGGAAGAAAGAGTACCTTGTGAATTGCAGAAAGAAAGACCTGTAAATGATGAAAAGAAAAGAAAGAACGAAAGAAAGAAAGAAAGGAAGCAAGAAAGAAAGAAAAACAGAAAGATGTGGATCGTAAAAGAAACAAAAAGACGGATTACAATACGTGAAAAAAAAAAAAAAGAAAAAAAAAAGAATAAACGATAGGAATAAAAAAAAGGAAGGACACTTATATATCAACTCTAAATTAATTTGATAACGACTGCTTTGAGCTTATTACTGATCCATTTTACCCAACACCACACACAGTGAACACACGGTTGTTAACTCACAAAATCAAGCGAGTAAAAGCAGTTTATATTTGTTAAAATAGTTACAAGCAGTATTATATATGATGGGCTATGATACAAACGTTTAAAGAAACATAAGATAAAAAAATTATTTCCTTACAGAAGCTGATAGAAAATGTCAGTTTTTATTCACCTAATTACTGCCTAAAAACTATTTCGATGTTTATTTACATGCTCTTCGGGATAAAATTAATCATATTGTCCCAGATAATCAAATTAATTGTCTAGTTGTATGTTTTTCCATATTTCTTTTATCTCAAGCGTTGTATAATTGTTTGATGGACAACATTCTTTGTAAATTGCATTTATTTAATTTTTCGGGCGAACAAACCTTCATTGTTTATACCAGTAAGAGAATCACAATCAAAGCGAGGCTGATCACAAGACGCAGATTAATAAGAAACTGAAGAGGACGAAAGAGCGGAAAAAAACTAGAGAAAGAGGAGGAAGAAGATGATAGTAATTCGGCGACCTTAGTCGAGGGTGACGCAAAGGTTCCCTTTTTTTAATACCTACTACACCGAGGTGTAGGGGAGGGCGCTATTCCTTTCCTTGGATTGCTCCTCTTTACCCTTGATCCTTACCTTATAATGCTGAGTTTTAAGCAAGACAGAATGAAGTACCATTTTTTAAGACTTTGGTATGACTCGACCTGGGATTAAACCCCGGTCTTCCGGACTATTGGCGACCACTCTACTCAATTGCCCAGTCGGCTGGGGAGGGGGCTCTGCACCTCTGCAGAGTTTCCTGGATATGACACTAAACAATCTGATGGTGAGGTTCCGGTAATGTACGAGTTTTGAGGAATGCGAAGTGCCTCTTCGTTGCCATCGCTCCTAGGTCCACTCTGGCCCGGAGTGATAGCACCTAATAGGGTACTATCTATGGGTCAAATAGAATTAAAATGTGTGCTTATGCTAAACGGAATTGCTTCAAAATGAAATGTTTTGACATTCAAACTACGTACCTATGCTAGACTGAATTGTTTGAAATGGAACTGTTTTTGTAAGCTAAACTGGATTGTTAGAAATAGAACTGTTTTTGACATTGAAACTGTATTTACGCTAAGCTGAATTGTTTGAAATAGAACTGTTTTGGCATTTAGTTGTGTGTAAACAAAAACTATATTTTTACTAAACTGTTCGACGAAACTGAATGGCTTAAAATAGAAATATTATTTTACAATTAAACTGTTAAGTTATGCTAAACTGAATTGCTTGAAATAGAACTTCTTATATGTATAAAAATGCATTTGGCATTTAATAACCACCAAAGGTTGATATGCCATAAAACCCAAACAAACAAGCAAATAAACAAACAGATATCAATAATTTTCAGGGGAAAGGAAATCGAAAAGAAATTACCGTGGCGAAAGAATAAAATGATAAATGCCAAGAAAGAAAAGGGAATAGAAGAAGAAGAAGAAGAAGAAGAAGAAGAAGAAGAAGAAGAAGAAGAAGAAGAAGATACGAGAAATAAAAACCGATTGGCAAAAAAAGAAAAAGAAAAAGAAAGATCCCATAAAGTAAGAAAGAAATTATAATAGACACGTATTACTAATGAAAGAAGTTATTACATATGAAAAAATAAAGAATTGTTGACAGAGAAAGTAAAATGAAAGACAAAAAGAAAGAATAAGACAAAAAGTATTAAGGATAAAAAAATAGAAAAGAAAGAAAGAAAGAAAGAAAGAAAGAAAGAGTGAATATCAATTACAGAAAGAAAGAAGGAAAGAGTAAACTGCGAAGTAAAATAAGAAAGAAAGAAAGAAAGAAATAGTGAATTCTGAATTATAGAATGAAAGAAAGAGTTAATTGTGTATCAGAGAAAGAAAGAAAGAAAGATAGATAGAAAGAAAAAGAAGAAAGAATTAATTAAGGAGTGAATTGTTAATTATAGACGGAAAGAAAAATAGAACAAATTGGGAATTTATGAAAAGAAAAAAAAAAGAATTGAGAATAGATAATAATGAAAGGAAGAAAGAAAAAAAAGGACAGTAAACAGTAGAAATGAAATAAATAAATAAATAAATAAAGAAAGAAAGAAAGAAAGAAAGAAAGAAAAACAGAAGAAAGTGGATTAAAAAAGAAAGAAAAGGTGGACTGCGGACTGTGAAAAAAAAAAGATAGGAAAAAAAGAAAAGAAAAGAAAGGACAGATATTAAATTGTGTAAGAAAGAAATAAAGAAAAACGAAAGAAAGAAAAAAATTGTTGTATCTAGTGAAAAAAAGAAAAAAAGAAAAGAAAGAAAGAAAGAAAGAAAGAATTGTATTTAGCGAGAAAAAAAGAAAGAAAATACTAAAGGAAAGGGATTTGGAGGTAGAAAGAAAGTAAGAATTGTGTAATGTCCATAGAAAATGTGTGATTCCTACATTGGATGTTTACGAAAGCGTGAAATGTTCCCGGAGTGTTTTTTTCTTTCCACGGTTTCAACCACTTTGTTTCGCCAGCTGGTGTTGGTGTCCCCACTTCCCTCCACGCGTCCGACAGCCTTCTGTCACTCATTATTGACAATTGTACAGGGAAGAGTCACGTGATAACAGAACCGGCGCGCTGGATCCATGATTTTTTAAAAATTTCTATTTTTTCATATAAAAGGGGTCATAACACTAAAACCACACCTTCCTGAAATGGTGAAGGGGCCGTGACACGTGTAGAAAGGATGTCAATTTATCTCTGTGAGCAAGTTGACTTTCCCAACACACCAGTTGTCGCCAATGCAATCTTGTTTCGTTTGTGTACTGTTCGTATATATATATATATATATATATATATATATATATATATATATATATAAACGAGCTACAAAGATTTATGAGGAGAGTAAAACCAACGCCATCAGACCATGACTAATGATCGGAGAGGCGGGAAACAGAGAGTCACCAAAACTCCGTTGAATTTGTGTCTCCGCTATCCTGAATAAGATCAATGTATGCTCTATTATCGATATTCAGCACTCTATCCATTGATATACCAAATTACATTATCTATCTATCTATCGATCTATATTTTTTGGGAAAAAACCCCAAACGAAAAGAAATAAATGTCTTCTGATCTTCTCATGTCAGTTGATATGGATTTATTTCTGGCTAGTATTTAAGCGCTTTTCTGGTTTATGAAAATAACGTTTTTAAAACCATTTGTTCATTTCATTATACGTCGTCAGCCTGGCGTAAAGTCAGGTGGGTTTCGATCTCGACTTGGGGCGTTTCGCGTGTCTAGCCACATAGAAGAGTTGTGATACAAGGAAACAGTCTGTCTGAGGATGACAATATATACGCCCCCCACCAGAGAGTGGGGGCTTGAGCACTCTTGCGAAGGATTATTACGGTTGCCACTTGCATAATGCCAAGTTTTTCAAACAATTTGAGCATTCCGGCATCTGATAGAGCAAAAATGTAAACAAAGCGAAATTGGATACATATACGAAAATTCCCAAGCTGACATTGAGTCACAGTCTTTTCCTTGGGGTATGTCATCGGTCGTACGTAAAGTTATGTGGGTTTCGATCCAGGCTTGGAGCACCTCGCGTGTCTAGAAAAACTGAAGAGTTGTGATAAAACGAAACAGTGAGTCTGTGAATAAAAAAATATATATATGTATCAATTTAATTATGTTATAAATATTTTGTATGTAACCTATTCTATGATTCTGATGGTGTGAAAAGACCCAGATAGTACAATTTGTAAATAAAGAAAATATTACAGAAAAGCAGTTGCTGTAATATTTTGGGAAAAATTCCATAACAAAAAGAAGAAAAGCCTAAAAGCATATGTACCGCGTGAAAATAATCAACCAATAATGTATGTCTAGCCAAAAGTAAATCGTCAACAGAATTCCTTGAGCTAAACGTAAGTGTATTCAATGCACTAAGTCGAGCCAAATACAATTAAAGAGTGTTCAATGCACTAAGTCGAGCCAAATATGAATGCTCTGATGATCCGTTTAGGTGAAACCTTGGTAGATTTTTTCTGACTCAGCAGGAATTTATATATATATATATATATATATATATATATATATATATATAAACTAACTTTGATAGGTTTGGTTTAGGTTAATGTAATCTCTGCTTTTAGTTGATCTGGCGTATATATAATATTTTTTAATAGTTTTAATTTTCCTTCCACATACAACTAAAACAACTTTACGAGATATTACAGACTAAATAGCAGGCAAAATGGCGAAAATAACTCTAGTTTTAGAGTTATAACAGAAAATAACATGTATCCAATACTTAGGTGTGTCACTGTATATACATATTACATCGATGGGGTTCGAATGTTTTGGACCTGATGTATTATTAAATTTCCCTCATATAATATAAGAAGGAAAAAATAATATATATTTTTTCAGTTGAAATTTAGCTGTTAATTTGAAAAACGGTTAGTAAAACACATTGATAGTTTTAAAGATTTATTCTTTATTATTTCAACCAGAAATCTATTCGCCTGAGTCATTTTATTAGGAGATTTCGTTTGTTTTTAGGACTAATTTTCATGGGCCCGAAATGACTTGCCGCGTTATCTTTATTTTCTTCGTGTACCATCATTATGAACATTGTCAGCAAAATCATTATGAATATTATCAGCAAAATCATTATGAATATTATCAGCAAAATCTAAATTAACATTTTAAGACATGAAAATAAAACAAAGCTTTAAAAATTAGAGATTGATTATGGTTTGAGTCGGGACATCATTGGATCCAAAATGAAAGACATTGGATCGATCCCAAGCCAAAGACATTGGATCGATCCAAAATCAAAGACACTGTATCCATCCAAAATCAGAGAGAACACACACACACACACACACACACACATTTCTCTCTATATATGATTTTAAGTAAAATCAGACATTGGATTCATCCAAAATCAACGACAAATGTTCGGAGAGAATTTTTGTTAGCTTCGAAATCAGCATTTTTGTTTCATTTAGAAGTACTGCACCCAAAAATTCTTTTATTTTACTTTTCTGGGAATTCCAAAAAATATTGGCTCAGTCAGATGGGGCTGTAGAATACCCCGATGTTTCTTTGCAGAGAAATGAGACTTCCCCAACCAGTGTCCTGGATATGACATTTGATGGAGCTTTGGGGAGTGCCGAGTAACCTTTTATTGCTATCGTTTCCAGGTCCACTCAGGCCCGGAGGGTTATCGCTAAACTGTGTACTTATGCTAAACTGAATTGTTTGAAATAGAACTGTTTTGGTATTTAAACAGATTACTTATGCTAGACTGAATTGCTTGAAGTAAAACTATTTTTATATTTAATTGCGTGTAAATAAATGACTGATGTCTAATTGAATTGTTAATGATAACATAACAATACTTGGAACCATTTAACTTTGTTGGCTCAACTGAATAGTTTGAAATAGAACTGTTTTTGATATTGAAACTATGTACTTATGCTAAACTAAATTGTTTGAAATATAATTATATAAGAATAGATTTGGCATTAAATAGCCTACAATGGTTGATATGTCACAAAACCAAACCAAACCAAAAAAAAAAAAAAAACTGCAGAGGGGTAAGACACTCCAATGAGTGTCCTGGATATGACACTAAACAATCTCATGGTGAAGTTACAGTGATGCTGGAACTTTGGGGAATGCGGAGCACCCCTTCAGTTCCATCGCTCCCAGGTACACTCTGGCCCGGAATGGTAGCACCTGATAGGGCCCTATCTATGGGTTAAATAGAACTAACAGCATACTTATGCTAAACTGAATTGTTTGAATTAGAAATGTTTGATTAAACTGAATAGCTTTAAATAGAAATGTTTTTTGACTATTAAACTGTACTTACATTTAAACTGCGTGCTTATGCTAAATTGAATTGTTTGAAATGGAACTATTTTTACACTAAACTGAATGGCTTAATATAGAACTGTTTTGACATTTAAGTATGTGCAAACAAAATCTATACTGAATGGCTTAATATAGAACTGTTTTGACATTTAAGTATGTGCAAACAAAATCTATACTGAATGGCTTAATATAGAACTGTTTTGACATTTAAGTATGTGCAAGCAAAATCTATACTGAATGGCTTAATATAGAACTGTTTTGACATTTAAGTATGTGCAAGCAAAATCTATACTTATACTAAACTGAATTATTTGAATTAGAACTGTTTGAATAAACTGAATAGCTTGAAATAGGAATGTTTTTGACGATTAAATTGTGTACACATGCTAATCTGAATTGTTTGAAATGGAACTGACTATTTGCATAAAAATGGATTTGGCGTTAAATAACCTACAAAGGTTGATATACCATAAGACCCAACCAACCAACAAACCAACCGGTCTGGAAGAAGGAAAACACTGTATTCAAATGTTAAACTCCGCTTAAAAAAAGTGACCTTGTGTCGCATCCTGCTCGTGCGGAAGGATTGAATAAATACATATCATAAGGAAAACCTGGGCACTTCGTTGTGGAATAATGGTTTACAATTAGATTCATTGTTACAGAATAATGAATTTAATCTCTACAAAGTGACCCATACTTGGAACCTCGTATCAAAATATAAGCTATGCTAATTTTTTAGGAGACCAGTAGTAGTTTATTCAGGAGCTAGCCAGAATAAAAACTAACACGCCCTATATATATATATATATATATATATATATATAAAATATCGTCAAAATTTCGTTGTAATTTTCTTCTAAACCAAAGATACCAGAATTTATGATAATTTTTAGTGATGCATTTTTACAGTCAAAATAGCTCTTTGTAGGTATTATTTATTATCAAACTCTACAGAATTGAAGTTCTGTAATCGGAAATAAAACTGCCGCACCTCTATAACTGAAAACAGAATGGCATAAATTCTATATAAGAGGTGTATTTACTTTGGAACTTCAATATATTTATATTTTTGTGTTCAGACTTTCAATACAGCAGAATTTGGTAATAAATAATAACTAATAATATCCGCTGTGATTTTATTATGTATTTACCCAACCTTTCCACGACGAGCTAGATATGGCACAGAGTCAATCTCTAAGCAGAGTAAAATTGGTTTCCTTCTTCAAGACTGGTTGCCTAACTGTTATGGTACCCAACTTGCGGACTGTAATGAACTCTTCCTGTTGCTATTAATACCGGGAGAATATTCATCTCGGTGGTGAAGTTTATTCCAGCCTAAAACTTTGGCAGTCAGACTGACGTTCAACACCTTTTTATCTATATTGTATTACACTTTCGTTAATATACTTTGTTCCATGTAAACCTGCGTTCGTGTCTTTCTTCCGGACCCTTTACTGGCTCACAACACTAACCAAGGCTTAAAAATCTAGTTTGCTCATATCTACTCATAATTTGAGGGAGAGGGAAGCCTGTATGTCGTACTTGTCAGAAAGTCGCTCCTGTCAAAAGCGGTGTTGATAGTATAACAATAGAGGTTGAACCAACAACCCATTTTTTTTGCCTAGTTACATACAGCAACTGAGTATCAGTCCGTAAAAATATTGTCTAATATGAAAGCAGAAGTGTGCGACTGAATCCATCCGTGCAAAAAAGCATAGCACCCAATGACGCGACCTAGACATTTGCAGAGATGAAAGAGTGGATGTGAGTACAGTAAAGCGCTGGGAAAAGTTTTTCAGCAATGGTAATCTTGATAGAATTGACGATCTACGCACAACGCAGCTGATAAAACTACAAAATGAAGAGGGACTCGATCAGTGCAACAGCGGGAATCAAGCCGAGGAAAAATAGACTATGCAAACAACATTTTCCTGAAAATGACGCCATCATCACTGTCGTGAAAAGGTGGGTCGTCTCCGTTGGGGGAGGGTTTTTATGTGCGTAACATGAAAATTCTTTTTTTTTTTATCGCTGGTGATAAGGCAGTACGAACAGGTGTAACAATGCTGGGATAAAGTATTTTAGTTTGATTTGATTTGGTTTCTTTGATTAATGGGATATCAACCTTCGTGGATTATTTAATTCAGAAGTCGTCATTATAAAAGAACATTAGTGGTGCGATTTAACCCATAGTTAGGATGGGATAAGTTATGTGTTTTGGTTTCTTTGTTTAATGGCATATCAACCTTTGTAGGTTATTTAATGCCAAAACCATTCTCCTAGAAGAACAGTACTGGTACTATTTAACCCATAGCTGGGAGGATAAGGGACTCATACCTTTCTCAAGGGTATTTGCCCGAAAGTGAACGTAATAGCGGGACTGGAGTACGAACTCGCTTGTTACGATTCCGCAGTCCATCGCTTTAACCATTACACCACGAGGACACCCCCAGGGATAAGGGGGTGCACACCTTTGCTAAGAGTATTAGTCCGACATTGAACGTAATAGCGCGACTGGAGTTAAAATCCGCTTACTATGATATCGAAGTCCAGCATGTTAGCCATTACGTCACGGGGACTACCTCAAAATACTGTTTGGGCACCTCAAGGTGGTGTAATGGTTAGCAAGTTAGACTAGCAAACCTACACGAGTGAGTTCGAGTCTGATTGGGTGCCCCATTCATTTGGCATTGTGCTACATCGGAGCAAAGAGCTTCGTAAATTACTATCTCAAAATACTGTTTTTTATCCGAAAATTTGTTCTGTCTAATACACTGTCATTTACAAAATCTTAGCAAAGTTTTACGTGAAACTAGAAATTGAATTCACTAATTGTCTGCCAGCCAAACTCGCAAACTATTACCCGACTCGAGGCACCCATATTTTCTAAGCTTTGTTTCGACTGATACACAGGCCCCTGGCAGCATTTCCTACGACAATATGATAATTACGCAAAGCGACTGTAATGATATAATGTTTTAATGGAAGTAATAAAATCCTAGTATCTTTGGTTCGCCAATGGTCCAGGAGATCGGGGTTCAATCCCAGGTTGAGTCATACCAAAGACTCAAAAATATTACTTAATGCCGCCTTGCTTAACACTCAGCATTATAAGGTAAGGATCAAGGGTAAAGTGGAGCAATCCAGGGAAAGGAGAAGCACCCTCCCCTACACCTTCTGGTCACCCTTGACTAAGGTCGCCAACTTTACTTATTTTTGTTTTAGAAGAAAATAAACACAAAAAATTGGTAGGTATCAACTTATTTATGCGCAATACAGTATATATATGCTCTGTTGCATACAAAAAAAATCCTGTTTAAATGTAGCGATTTCTTTCCATTGACGAGACACAGTCAATAGCCGCCTGACTCCAATCGAAACAGGAGAAAGAAGAAAAAAATGAAAAATACAGGTTTAAATGATAACAATAATAATATAAACAAGTAAAAAACCAAAAACAACAAAAACCCCAAACAAACAAAAAAACTAATGTCCACACTTCCCGCCTACCCGATGTTTACAGAATATCTTTTCCCATGAATTATGTGGACCAGTCCCTGCCTAGATTTACAAGTCGCTATTTAAAATCACTGGGGCGAAATCTTCACTGCTGGTCCACTTCCGGCTTTAATACCAGTGCAAAGGGTGTTTTTTCAAACAAAAGCGCATGCGTCTATCGAGTGAAATCCCCTTACTTCCGACTGTGTGTCTCAGCGTGAGAATCTTAGTTTCCGTACTTTGGCCGAGCGGCCATCTTCTTCTTTAACGGCCGATCAGCAGACACTGGATGAGTGAATCGTGAACGACGAACAAAAAAGCTTTTCTTTCCTTTCCTAAAAAAAAATGTATTATTTTTGTTTAACAACTGCAGGAACGGAGACGATCAACTAATCAATGATTTTGAACTGATTCGCTCCGGCCACCAACTGGCTATTCAACTTTGATTTCATTTCTAATTTTCGATCTTTCTTCCCATTCTCAAGTTTTCCTTTCTCTACTCTATTTTTTATTGTCATCTTCTTTTCTTTCTTTTTTTTTTTTTAGTCTTATTCTCTCTCTTCTAACCAGACTTTTCTCTTTTTCTTTGTTATTCAACTTCTAACATCAGTCTCTTTCTTTCTTTCTTTCTTTCTTTCTTCGCAGCTTCTAAAAAGAGATAACCACATAATCCCACTAAAAGTAGGACCCATGAGTCAATGGTCTTTTAAACAATGAAATCCAAAAAATCTTCTCTAGTTTCATAGCTTAAATGACTGTCATGAGCACAATTTCCTACGTTTTTCGTTCCGACATTTTGAAAGTTCCGCAATGATTGGCTTTCTTCGATATATTGCTATGAAAAGTTTAACTTTTCCAGTATTTCTTTCAAAAGTGTTTAATTTCTTTACCTCATTATCTAATGAAGTTCATAAATGAACGAAACCTTATATTGAATTAATAGGGGGATAGTGGCTAACGTGTTGGACTAGTATAGTGGCTAACGTGTTGGACTAGTATAGTGGCTAACGAGTTGGACTAGTATAGTGGCTAATGTGTTGGACTATGACATTCTAGGAAGCGAGTTCGAATTACAGTCGTGGTATTACGTTCACTTTCGGACTAATACTCTTGGGAAAGTTAGGAACCCCTTACCCCCCTTAATTATGGGTTAAATAGTACCACAACTGTCCTTCTACAAGAATGGCTTTGGCATTAAATAACCCACGAAGGTTGATATGTTATTAAAACAGAAACCAAATTAGACTGACATATTCCGCCTGAAGAATCGTGTTGTCAGAAGCAGACAAAATATTTCCATCTGATTTTCAAAATTGTCTTCTTGCCTTTTATTTCTTTTCATTTAATCGGAACTCATTGAAAACTTTACGTCTCTCAAGAGGGAGAGTCTTCGTAGCAGAGTGACTAACGTGTTAAACCCTGACATCATTATTTCTGGACTAATACCCTCCAGAAATGCATAAACCCTCTTATCCTTTCAGTTGCGGGCTCAATATTACAACAACTGTCCTGGCTTTGGCATTAAATAGTCCATGTAAATAGATATGCCGTTAAACAAACACACTAAACCAAACGTTGATAAAACTATTAGCAAGGCGGGTCATCGTGGTGTAATGGCTGGACTGCAGAATCGTAGTCAAGCGAGTTCGACTCCAATCGCGGTATTACGTTCATTTTCGAGCAAATGCCATTGGGTAAGATAGAACCCCCTTATCCTCCCAGCTATAGGTTAACTAGTCGCACTACTGTTCTTCAAGAAGGATGGATTTGGTATTAAGTGCTAGAAGAGTATTACATTTCACGAAGCAGCAACTGTTAATTCCTTCTCCAAAGTGCTCAGTTTATAATATATGTATATATATCCATATTAGTATAAATAGTAAGTATGTAAGTAAAGTTGGCGACTTTGGTCGAGGATGACCTGAAGGTTCCCTTTTCAATAGCTACTACACCACGGTGTAGAGGAGGGCACTATTCCATTTCCCGGATTGCTCAACTACATCCTTGATCGTTACCTTATAATGCCCAGGGTTAATCAAGGTGGCACCAAGTACCATTTTTTGAGTCTTTGGGATTGAACTCCGGTCTCCCTGACCATTGGTGAATACTCAACTCATTAGGCCAATGGCTATATATATATATATATATATATATATATATATATATATATATATATATATATATATATATATATATATATATATATATATATATATATATATATATATATATATATATATATATATATATATATATATATATATATATATATATATATATATATATATATATATATATATATATATATATATATATATATATATATATATATATATATATATATATAATGCTAACGGTCATATTGTATCTCGCAGTCTGTAGTCAGTCAACCAATTACTGTCCTAGTTTTCTCTCTTTCCGAACTTGTGTCATTTTTTACCCGATACGCATCCTGATCGACCCCAAGAAACATTCTTGTAAGTTGATAACAAGAAGGAACTGTGTCATGAGGAGAAAGAGAAGATTAAACCAAACTAGAGAGAGAGAGGCTTAAGGTGGGACCATGAGAAGTATAGCCTCGAGGCGGAAAAACTAGCCAGCTGGAGGGCGAAGAAGTGGGAGAGGCAGGAAGGCAAAAGGGGTTAGAAAGGTGCACTCAGATGAGGGTAACGGCGTGCATCAACGTAGAATTCAATAAAGAACGTTCTGCCAGCCTAAATGGCTGTATTGTCATCTGTCAGTATTACCCCCCTCAAAAAAAAAAACGCCTTCCCCGACCCCGCGACGGACTCGATCCTTTCCCTGTTGACCATCTGGATATGTTTCATATGGCAGAGATTTGACTTTTCTATTGTCGTTAGAAATCGGCAAAATTCAAAGCATTTAATGCGGTGTGAATTCATTAGCGATGACTGAAGCAAAAAATAGTCGGCGATCATCAATGAATAAATAGTAAATAATCGGGTAATAAAGAATATGACAACATGAATACGTTCGAATGGTGTCCGTTTGTTAGCTTTTGTAGCCTAACTGACAAGGTGCTGTCCATCTTAGACGGGCTTTCATGGAATGTTAGTTTATATCTCATCGAATGCTTTCTTCCATTTCAATAAACACACACACACACACACACACATATATAGATATATATCGACTTCAGATGTATCGATACAAGATCACCTGAAGATCATGCATGTGAAACTTAGAGTTGTGAGTTTTTACCCTGTTTTACTATATAAGCTCTGTTTTATTATATACACATCTGAAGTCATATATACATATATATAGTTTAGTTAGGACAGCATCGACACTGTCAATCACTTGGTCCGATGATAGCATAGGCGAGAAACTGACTGTCACCAAGCATTGTTGACTCAGTGTCGACGATTGTTTGGTTTTATGGCATATCAACCTTTGTAGGTTATTTTACGCCGAATCCATCTTTATGTAAATAATCAGTTCTATTTCAAACAATTCAGTTTAGTATGAATACACAGTTTGTCAAAAACATTTCTATTTCAAACTATTAAGTTTATTCAAGCAGTTATAGATAATAATTTAGTTTAGTGTAACTACAGTTTAAATGTCAAAAACAGTTCAATTTCAAATAATTCAGTTTCGCCTAAGCTTGCAGTTTAAATGTAAGTACAGATTAATTGTGAAAAACATTTCTATTTCGAGCTATTCAGTTTAGTCAAGCAGCTCTAATTCAGTTAATTCAGTTTAGTATAATTACAGATTTTGTTTACACAGTTAAATGTCAAAACAGTTCTATGTTAAACAATTCAGTTTAGTGTAAATAGAGTTTCAATGTCAATAAACGGTTCTATTTGAAATAAGTCAGTTTACCATAAGCACGCAGTTTAAATGTAAGTACGGTTTAATTATCAAAAACATTTCTATTTCAAACAATTCAGTTTAATCAAACAGTTCAGTTTAGCATGAATATGCCGTTAGTTCTTTTTAACTCATAGAAAGGGCCCTGTTAGGTGCTACCACACCAGGCCAGGGTGGACCTAGGAACAATGGCAATGAAGGGGGGGGTCTGTATTCCCCAAGGCCCCAGCATTACTGAGACCTCACCATCAGACTGTTTAGTGTCATATCCAGGACACTCATTGGGGAGGGGGTCTTACCCCTCTGCAGTGGTGCAGTCAGTGTATTCTACAGCCCCAGCCGATTGGGCAATACACAGAGTTAAATATCAAACAGTTTTATTTCAGATAATTCAGTTCAGCATAAGTACATACTTTAGATGTCAAAACAGTTCTATTTCGAGCAATTCAGTTTAGCATTGGTACGCAGTTTTAATGTCAAAACAGTTCTATTTTAAACAATTCAGTTTAGCATAAATACGCAGTTTAAATGTATAAAAATAGTAAATGTTTGTGTGTGCGTATAGCTTGAAATAGAAATGTTTATTGCCATTACTCCCAGCTTCACTGTTACCTGGATTATAGGCATCAGTTAAACTTCAATCTATGGGTCTGATAGATATGTTTAAAATTATTCGTATTGGATAGGAATACAAGAGGCCATATAACAGTAAATTTGTATTAAGGAAAGTTATTTGAAGTTATAAATGTTTACTAAGGATTACTATTAGTTACTTGAAACCATATGACAGGTGGGCAAAAAATGATTATTATTAAATAGAAATAATCACTTGAAACCATATAGTTATTAGTATTAGATAAGAATACTTGAAACCATACAACTGTTTGCAAATTATTTATATTAGATAGGAATACTTGATATCATATACCTGTGGGCAAAAACTCTTGAAAAACAGCTAGACAAAAATGTAAAAAGAAATGTACACTAAAAGCGATTCCATAACCTCTAGACATGAAATAAGTGGTGAGGTTTCAGTTTTAGAACTCAAATATTGTAAGTAAGTGTCTATCTGTTTAGAAAGACTGAGAACTACGTTCAATTGTTTGAAAATTATTAGTATTGGATAGGAATACTTGATATCATATAACTGTGCAAATTTTATGTATTGATGAGAGTTACTTGACGCTATCATTGTTTTTAAATGATTATTATCAAATAGGAATAGTTACTTGAAACCATATAATTGCTTGCAAAATAAGAATGACTTTGGTATTAGATATGCTATAAAGCGTTCGGTATTAGAATTACATGGCAGAACACTCTGAATATTTAACATGTAATTATTATTAAATAGAAATAAATCTGATTTTACATTTAAGTCTGTGTATTGCCCACTCGGCTTTGGTTGTAGAATACACTGACTGCACCTCTGCAGAAAGTTAGAAGTCCCTGCCCAACGAGTGTCCTGAATATGATATTAAACAATCTGATATCGAGGTTCCAGTAATGCTGGAGCTTTAGGGAATGAGTAGTACTCCTTCACTGCCATCGCTCCCAGGTCCACTCTGACCCGGAGTGATAGCACCTTATAGGGTCCTATCTATGGGTTAAATAGAACTAAAATGCGTACTTATACTAAACTAAACTTTTTGAAATAGAACTGTTTTGACATTTAACTGTGTGTAAATCTAGACTTACGCTCAACTGAATTGTTTGAATTAGAATTGTTTGACTGAACTGAATAGCTTGAAATAGAAACGTTTTGACAATTAAATTGGGTACTTATGCTAAACTGAATTGTTTAGAATAGAACCTTTTATTTGTATAAAAATTGTATTCTTTAAAATAGAACTGTTTTGACATTTAAACTGCGTACCAATGCTAAACTGAATTGTTTGAAATGGAATTGTTTTTATGCTAAACTGAATTGTTTGAAATTGAATTGTTTTTTATGCTAAACTGAATTGTTTGAAATGGAGCTGTTTTGACATTTAACTGTGTGTAAATAAAATCTATACTTATACTAAACTGAGTTGTTTTAATAAGAACTATATGACAAAAGTGAATAGATTGTAATAGAAATGTTTTCGACTATTAAACTATGTACTTACGCTAAACAGAATTGTTCGAGGTAGAACTGGTTATTTGTATAAAAATGGATTTGGCATTAAATAACCTATAAACGTTGCTATTTCATAAAACCCAAACAAGCAAACAAACAATAGATTGAAATAATCCTTGAAACCACATAAGAATTAGTGTTAGAAATATTTGATATGATATAACTGTGTGTTAATCATTTGTATAAAAATAGTTATTTGAAGGTATAATATTAATATGAGGATTAATATTCGTTACTTGAAACTATATAACTGTGTGCAAACAAATGATTATTACTGAATAGAAATAACTACTTGAAACCATATTGTTATTGGTATTAGATAGGAATACTTGAAACCATAAAACCGGATGCAAATTTTCTCTATTCAATAGGAATACTTGATATGATATAACTGTGCAAAAAAAAACAAAAAACAAAAAAAACAAAACACCAAAAACAAACAAACAAACAAAAAATAAAAACAAAAAACTCTCAAGAAACAACTATGCAGAGGAAGACCCCGTGGCGAAATGGAGAAAGAGCTGGACTGTGGCCTCAATGTAAGTGAGCGCGAAATCGTGTTATTACTTTCATTTTCGGGTTAATACCACTTGAAAAAGGTATACAGCGCTCTTATTCATCGGGATCTGAGCTGAATAGTATCACTGTCCGTCTTCTTCAAGAATGGATTGGCATTAAATAACCCACGAAGGTTGATACGCCATTTAACAAAGAAACCAAACCAAACAATTTAATAGAAATGTGACTGTCTGTCTGTCTCTCTCTATATATAATCACTACGTATATATATATATATATATATATATATACGTAGTGTATATATATATATATATATATAGTAAATGTGACTGTCTGTTTGTCTCTCTCTATATATAATCACTACGTATATATAATCTCTCTACATATAATCACTACGTATATATATATATATAATCACTTTAACTGTACACACACACATACACACACACATATATATATATTAACTGTACATTTATATATATATATATATATATATATATATGTAGAGTTAAAGTGATACTTTAAATAATCAGGTTGATATGCCGTTAAAATCAATCAATGTGTGATTTTTCTAGGTTAGTTATTTCTCATTAATATTAACAATTTTCCATATAGACGTCATAAGAAAAAATACCTTGCTGACAATGAAGTGAACATAAGCTTGTAATTCCTTAAACTTTTTTCTTACCTGTGTGGATGTAGGTGTGCTTTTTCATGTCTGACTTCTGGTGAAAACGTTTGCCACAGTACTGACATGGGTAGGGTCGCGTGTCGCTGTGTATGAGCAGGTGTGTGGAGAGTGTGGACGAGCGTTTAAAACACTTGCCACATTGTTTGCATTGGAAAAGTTTGTCGGCCTGATGTGCCGGAGCGGTTGAAGCCGCGTGCAAAGACATGAGCGGCTCGGACGAGGGGGAGGACGACAAGAGAGGTGACAACGACGACGACAACGACGATGACGACGAGGAAGAGGAGGAAGAAGACGACGACGACGACGAAGGGCACAGAGACGTTGGCTGGGGCTGGAGAGGCGGCGGCGGTGGTGGTGGTGGCAGTGAGTGGGGATGGGAGTGCAGGGAGGCTAGCGGAGGTGGCGGCGGCGGTGGCGGTAGTGGAGGAGCCTGCAGCCGGAGACCGCCTAGAATACCACCGAGACCTGCTCTACCCATCGGTCCGAGTCCGAGTCCGACTCCGACTCCGTCCGGATGTGCAAAACTGGTTCCACGAAACAAATCACTGCTGTTGTGAGCACCGCCAATTCCGACCCCGCTAAGAGTCCCCGTGCCCCTGCGGAGGTTTTCGAGTCCGGCCCGGAAGTGGTATGCCTGAAGATCCCGACGGGCAAAGAAAGCAGATCCGTTTAAGAGATGTAAATCGTGAGATGAAGGTTGGTGTAGCTGATGATGATGCTGACTGTTGGTGTTGTTATCGTTATTATTATTATTATTATTAATATTGTTGGTTATAGTATTACTATTATTATTATTATTCTGATGGTGATGATGCTGACGGTAGATATGATTAGAACTACTACTACTACTACTACTGTTAATACTTTGTGAATTGTTGTTGCAAGAATTGACAATACTAAGCTTTTTGTCATTATTCCCCTGAAATGTTTTTGGCGTTTCGTAATATTTGCCACTGAGATCACAGAAGCGAATTGGCTGTTCATGTTGTTGTTGTGGTTTTACGGGAGACAGCGATCTGTCACGGTCATTCTTGTTGGCATGGCTACTGTGACTATTGTTATTAGTTCCAGTCAGTGGTCCACAGTCCCGTAAGTAGGTGACTGCATCGTTGGAGAAAGCTTTGTCTAAATTGATGGGAGGCGACACTTTAATAGGACGCGGCCAAGTTACGAAATCATCGAGCAGTTTCCGAAAAGTCGAATTCATGTAGTCCGGCCGTTGATAGTCGGCAAATTCGCGCTGGTTAAAGTGATAAACTGAAAAGACAAAAGTAAGAAAGAAAAAAAAGAAATAATTAAAATATATAAAAAGTATATTGCATTGAATTAATTTCGAGGGCTATTGCAATGCGAAATAATAATAATAATAATAATAATAATAATAATAATAATAATAATAATAATGAAACGATCAATCACATAATAAGTGAATGCAGCAAATTAGCACTGAAGGAGTATAAGACAAGACACGACTGGGTCGGCAAGGTGATCCTCTGGGAAATGTGCAAGAAATTTAAATTTGACCACACTAACAAATGATATGTGCACAACCCAGCACCTGTCTTAGAAAAGGACACACACAATCTCCTATGGGATTTTGACATACACACGGATCACCTAATCTCGACCAGAAAACCAGACCTAATAATAATTAACAAAAAAAAAAAAAAAGAGAATTTGTAAAATTATCGACTTTGCTGTCCCAGCTGACCACAGAATAAAACTGAAAGAATGTGAAAAGAAGGATTACCTCAACCTTGCCAGGGAATTGAAAAAGGCGTTGAACATGAAAGTGACGATTGTACCAATTGTGATTGGTGCTTTTGACACAATAACTAAAGGATTATTAAAAGGCCTGGAAGACTTGGATGTTGGTGGACGGGTAGAGACTATCCAAATGACAGCATTACCGAGAACGGCCAGAATACTGAGAAGAATCCTGGAGACTTGAGGAGACTTGCTATCACTCAAACTCCAGTGAAAAACCATCAGCTAACACTGATATGAAAAATTCTAAAGGAGTAATTAATAATTTGCAATAGCCGTCTAAATTAATTCAATACAATAAAATAAAATAATTTGTGCAATGCTTCAAGCAAATTACAAAAAGTATATATATTAGAACCGACTCATTGGCCTAGTGGGTAGAGTGTTCGCCAGTGGTCCGGGAGACCTAGGTTCAATTCTAGGTCGCGTCATACCAAAGACTTTAAAGTGGTACTTGATACCTCCTTGCTTAACACTCAGCAATATAAGGTATGCATCAAGGGTAAAGTGGAGCAATTAAGGGAAAGGAGTACGCTTCTCCCCTACACCTCGGTGTAGTAGCTATTGAAAAGGGAGCCTTCTGGTCGCCCTTGACTATTTGTCGCCAACTTACTTTTATATATATATATATATATATATATATATATATTTACCCAAACCCTTCTCACAAGTCGGATGTAACACAAGTTCAATTTTTAAACGGGGGCTTAATTCAGAGTTTTTCTTCTCCTAGACCGGTTGCCATACATAGTTAAAAGAGCCCAGTTTATCTTACTATTTACACACAGCTGAAGGAGGAATAGTTGGATTCTAACCTTTCCTAATGGTATTAGCGCAATATGAAATGCAAACAACTCCGTCCTGGATTTGAACTCAGCCTGCCTCGTCCATTTCCTACGATAGAAGCATTATAATACGGATGCCTCCATTCTTGTATCATTAGCTCATCCAAAATGTGTGGCTAGTTCTACACGAGTCTTTACCAGTTCATGTTTGTATTTCAACTTCATTTTGCATTCTAGTTCAGTCGGCTGGGACTGTAGAATACATCGACTGCATCTCAGCAGACGGGTAAGACCCCTTATCAACGAGTGTCCTGGATATCACACTAAACAATCTGATAGAGAGGTTCCAGTAACCCTGGAGCTTTGGGGAACGCGGAGTACCTCTTCATTGCCATCACTCGCAGGTCCACTCTTGCCCGAGGTGGTATCCCCTGATAGGGTCCTATCTATGGGCCAAATAGAACTAAAATGCATACTTACGCTTAACTGAACTTCTTGAAATAGAACTGTTTTGACATCTAAACCGCGTACTTATGCTAAACTGAATTGTTTGAAATAGAAATGTTTTTGACGTTTAACTGCGTAAACAAAAACTATACTTATACTAAACCGAATTGTTTGAATTAGAACTGTTTGACTAAAATGAATAGCTTGAAATAGAAATCTTTTTGACATTTAAACTGTGTATTTATGCTAGACAGAATTGTTTGAAAGAGAACTGTTTATTTGAATAAAAATGGATTCGGCATTAAATAACCTACAAAGGGTGATATGCCATAAAAACCCGACCGACCGACCGACCGATGAAATCAAAACTTAATAGGGATTAAAGAAATAAGATATTTGCCTCTATTGTTTATTTGAGTGATGGACAGGGCACGGTAGAAACACCTCCCACATTTTAAACTATCACTTGTGTGGTGCAAGTGACCTTAGGTAACTTGCAATCCTTGCTATATCGACCTGATGTCTTATACTTTTCAAATATGATCATGGCTTGGACCAGCCATGTTTTTAAAGTTTGTTAAAAAGACCAAGGTAACTGATTTTATAATCTAGATTTTTTTTTTTATTTACTTCATTTAAAAAAATGCATCATCCTTATAGTGATCTCTATTCTGAAACTTTAGCAGTATCTGTTTTCTATCCGGAACAGTATCATTCCGACGTTACATAAAATGAGCTCGAAAAGCTCTCTGTGAAGCAATTACAGATTCACTTGTCTTTAAAAAACTGTAAACGTGCGGTTCTCACAGGTCCTAATCATGATCGTAACTGATTGTATCTAGAAAAAAATGCTAGATGAAGCTACCATTCATCATCATCAAGTCATGCTGACAGTACGGATTTCCCTGACTCTATCTCTCCATCCGTCCCTATCATCCATCGCTCCCGGAAGGTCTTCCAAACTACATCGAGTGTTCGCATTGAGCTGATGTAAATAAATTCTTGCTGGTCAGCCACTTATGGCGTGTCCGTGTGTAGGGGCCCCATTTAAGAACGTCTCTTATGAGTTAGTTCTTGCTTTTTCAGCTCTGTCCCACATCTCTTATTCATTTTACTCGGATGGTTTTTAAGATGGGAGGTAAGTGGCCATACAGCAGCTCTTTTGTGGGGTGTTTCTTCTAAGATTTGTTCAAAATATCACGTACCTTTCTTATCTAGTTCTCTTATGACTTTGTTAGTACTACTGTATAGATCTCTACATGGAAGCTCACGAAATGCATATATATATATATATATATATATATATATATATATATATATATATATATAGGCTCGAACTGCATCAGCGCGGATCTGGCAATCACACCGAGCGACAACAATCCGACAAAGTCTGGTGATGTCGTGAGATACTGCTGAGGCGCTCTGGGTTAGTGATAATGATGCTTCGGCCCCGAAACCATGCCTGAACCCAGAGTCATCATCTGATGTAGGCTTTGTTAGAAGCAATGCTGTTGTATAAACATCAGTTATTGTATGATACCTACTATAATTGTTAGGCGAACCGGTCTAATTGGCTAAGACGAACAAAAAATGCTGAGTATTGCTACAGAAGTGAAGACGAACTAATAAATGGTATTCTCTTATGGACTCCAGCACAAGGACGTGCCAGTGTGGGCAGCCAGCAAAGATCTACATATATCAGTTCGGTGAAGACAGTGAATGCAATCTAGAGGACCTACGTGCTATCAGTTGATGATATATAATATTCTTTATTTCTAGTTTACTCGGAACATTTTACGGTTGTAGAACAAGGATCTGAAAGTTGCGATAAAAAGGAACTGAAACATAATAAAAGAAAAATTATCATAATGAAACCATTTCACTGATTGAAGGATTTTCCCGCTCTGTTGCCCTCTTCGAGAAGAGGTCACTCGAAGAAATCTCTGCTCCGTTAGATTCAATTTCGCACTTCCGTTCACTTTGCTAATATAAATGGAATCAGGCTATGTAACCTTTTAACCAGTATTTTATCAGTGAATATTTTTTTCATGGAATTGGAATTCGTCACAGAAGGTAATGCCCTGAATCCAGTGAAGATGGCAAAAAATACTCTTCTTTCTTTCTTTCTTTCTTTCTTTCTGTTTGTCTTACCATTTCATCCCTGACTACACGGTCACCAACCCCCTCTTCTCCCCCTATCTCGCCGTTCATTAGTTCGCGTCGCGTTCCCCAATGTTTATTCTACCGCGCCTAACAGGATATTTCGCTACTGGCTGACCACGCTGCTCTCTTTGCCTCGGCTTTCCACAGAGAATGTCCAGTTCCACTTGACGGACAGATCGACCTCTCAACAAGCCCATCTATAAACCCTAACCCAAGCCCCTGCCTATCCCAATAAGTTCCGTCAACATTTGGAGAATGACAACAACGTGTTCATCGAACCGCTTACTTCTAACCGGGGCATAGATCAGAACAGTTCGCTGTGAAGCAGTCAGTGAAATATGGTTCGACTAAAGTACGTATTTGTTTTTATCACGGGATGCTGAGTGGTTGATATGAAAAGTCACGTGAAAAAAAAGTTTCGACGTTGTCGACCTCCTTTCATTTTAACGAATCTCTAAATGGTCAAATGCCCCCCCCCCCTCCGAAAAAAGGCAAAATTACAAGCTTTAATTTAAAAAAAGAAATTAAGATTTTCGAGGGTGAACTACAATTGGTAATTATTCTCATCTAAAATTTTAAAGTCTGAACTTGTTAAGAGTTCTCTGCCTATCTCTCTGCCTCTCACATTTTTCTCTCTCTGTATAGGAAGTAGCGTGTGATGTAATGTTTGTTGTTGAAAATGGACAAGGCGAGCCGAGTTCAAATCCTGCGTGAGGCTGATTGCATTTTACTTAGCGCTAATACCCTTGCTAAGAGTAAGAATCCAATTATTCTCCCTCCAGCAATTGGTTAATAGTAGGGCAGATGGTACTCTTTAACCTTGGTATGGCATTCGATTTAAGAGAACTAAAACTCCGAATTAAAAACCTGCAACACTCCGCTTAGAAATTGACCATATGTTGCTTCCTACTCGTGTAAACGGGTTATATATATATATATATATATATATATATATATATATATATATATATATATATATATATATATATATATATATATATATATATATATATATATATATTTAAACGGACGGATATATATAGATTAATAGATTGATAGATAGATAGAAGTAGGCGTGCCGAGCTGCTATGTTTATTAATAAATATCATTCCCAATACCATATTTTATATTAAAAGACTTAATACACAAAAAATCAGAAAGTTTTGTAACCATGAAAATATTTAATGAATGAAGCGAATGATATTTTTATATATTTGTTAGATAGATAGAATAGACAAAAAACAAACGACCAAAAATTAACCCCCCCCCTAAAACACCGGAATGCTTTGTAATAATTAACATATTTAATTGAAGAAGTGAACGACATATTTTTGACACACACACACACACACACACACACACACACACACACACACATATATATATATATATATATTAAAATGAATTGGGACATCACAGAGAGAGAGAGAGAGAGAGAGAGAGAGAGAGAGAGAGTAAAAAGTAGTTGACAGTTGATTTTTAAACCACTTTAACACCCTTAAGAAACGACCAATAAGATCTATAGCATATCAACTATAACCACAAAGAGACATACATACACGCACAACGACCCAGGGTAAAACAACAAAAAAGCTTTATAGCATATCAAATAGCAAAGACTATTTGAACGGAAAAGTGTACCCATACGGAAGGACATAGATCACACTCTTAGAAAGAGAAAGAGAGGAAAAAAGAAAAAAAGAGCTAACCCCTACAAGGAGTCAATCACCAAATTAAAAGGAACAACAACCCCATCAAAACTGTGCTCTCTATATAAACCAAACAATACACCGGAAAAATCATTAAATGTTCTCTGACGAAAGCCATCGGCTTGAAACCCGTGTAAGAACTAAATGAACAATTTTTAAAAGAATATAATTCTCTTTGCTGACCTATTCATTTTAAAATATCTACTTTTTCTCTCTTTGGACCAACAAAAAAAGGAAAACGTTTTTACATATATATATATACTATATATTACAATATATAAGTAAAATGTTAGCCAATTGCTCGGGAGACCAGGAGTCATACCAAAGACTCAAAAATGGTACTTGATGCCACTTTGCTTAAAATTTAGGATTATTAGGTAAGGATCAAGGATAAAGCGCAGTAATTCTAGGAAATTAGAAGCGCCCTCTCCAACATCTTGATGTTGTAGCTTATGAAAAGGGAGCCTTCGGGTCGCCCTCGACGACGGTTGCCAACTTTACTTTTATTGCATACACACAGAGTCACCAATCGTTTGTTGATGCTGTGTCTACGCTACCCTAACTTTGATCTACATATAATCTTTTACTGATATCAAGCATTGTTTATAATTATGACTACTGTATTCTTTTTGGGTATTATTTATATAAGGAAGCGCATTTGGCGTCACGGTGGGCATTGGAAATAGAATTGGTGACTCGATTAGTAATGATTTTATTTTGCGCTAATACCCACGGGAAACCCATGAATGCATCTCTTATTCCAGCAATGGGTAAACTGAGCATCTTTAGCCTTAGTAAGGCAACAAGTCTAGGAGAAGGAAAGCAGTGAATTGAAACCAGCCATATTCCGCTTAAAAATTGACTGCGTTTCATCCTGCCAATAGCACAGGTGTTAGGCACACACACACGCACATATACATTTACACACATATATATGTATATCAGATACTTGTAAAATCATTGGAAAGGCTGCGTTTTATAGCCTTAGTAAGGCAACAAGTCAAGAAGAAGGAAAGCTGTGAATTGAAACCAGCTATATTCTGCTTAAAACTTGACTTTGCGTTTCCTCCTGCCAATAGCACAGGTGTTAGGCACACACACACACACATGCACACGCAAACACACACACACACACACACCCATACACACATATATATGTATATCAGCTACTAGTAAAATGATGGGAGAGATTGCATTTTATAAGCCTTGTTAAGGTAACAGGCTTTGGAGAAGAAAAACTCTGGATCCACCCCTCACTCTGCACCAAGATCTCGTGGAATAGTATTAAAAGATAAGGCCTATTACTTTTCTTATTTTATTTGTGGGGAAAGGGAGTTCTATAGTGGACTGGGAAACATATTTATGGGATGTGCACACACACACACAGACACATGCATGTACACACGCATACGCATACACAAACACACTGAGTGTTGAATATTAATATGTTGTATCGTGGTAAGGAAAAGATACACAGTGAAATAAAGTTAATTGTTTATTAAGCTCCTGTGTTACAGTCCGACTATTGTAATAAGTCTCGCGCTGTTGGTGTTACGTCCGAAGTTTGCCTTACAACTGAGCGACGTCCTTCCAGAGCTATGCTTCTGCTTCTCTTACTGCTTACCCAGCTTAAGAGACACTGCGTCTTTTATACTTCTGCGATACCGGAAGTCACGTGGTACGAGTCATTATACAACATAATGTAAAACCTAGACAGAAGGAAAAATTGTGAGAGTTTTAACATCTAGTACAAATATTGCAAATTTCTCTACTAATAGAGTATTGAGCAATTTTTTTCGCTTTGCAAATTTTTTTATTTTATTGCACACGCACACAGATACACATACACACACACACACACACACATAGAAGAGCATAACTGATTGTTTTTGATGTGACAACACACTACCACTTCTTATAAAAGCAGAAATAATAATTAGATTTTCCTTGTTTTAAAAGAAGTGTTAGCGTGTTGTTCAGCTATGATCTTTCTGAATGAGGCTTAGAACTTTTTGAACCACCCTTGTTTATATAGTTATTCATTTAGCTTAACTTAGATATGGCACAAGGTCAGAAGAATTGGTAGTCTAATTCCAGGTTTTGAAATCATTAACAATAGTCTTTTAATTGTATTAACCGTAACACAACATGAGGCACCTTATATACGAGGGTCGTCTAAAAGTTTTAAGTCTAAACAAGATTTGTCGCATACTTGTCACTTTTTAACGCGCCTCACCTGCTCAGAAACTAAGATAGAAATCTAAAGTGTTTTTTTATAGTTTTATGAGTAGTGGTATTTAGTTGAAAAAATACACTGCTGGCTTTTCTTTCTTGGTGAGGCTTAGAATATTTTGAAAGTCCATTTTTGTAACAATTTCAGTCCCAATCTGCAATATCGCAGAATAATTTACAGACCAGTAGTAATATATATATATATATATATATATATATATATATATATATATATATATATATATATATAAGTGTGTGTGTGTGTGTATATGTATATCAAATAAAACTCAACATATATAATCCATTATAAATTTATTTCGACAATCTGTCTGCACAGATTGTTTCCTCAGATGGTGAACAATATTATATATTCTATATGGATTGTTCCTAATAAGTCTATTCTTAGACTTAATATGTGCACACACACACACACCACACACACACACACACACACACACACACACACACACACACACACACATATATATATATATATATATATTAATGCATTGCTACAGGCTTGTATATTGTTCTACGCAAGAAATACATTGAAGATTGAGAACCAAATATTGTCAATATACATACATACTTACACACACACACACACATATATATATATATATATATATATATATTTGATGTTTGAAAAGTACTGGATGAAAGGGCCCTTATATCATTTTTATTTTTTATTATTTTTGTTCTCTCTAATCACATATGATTCCCCTAATAATATGTTTATATAACACACACATACACACACACACACACACACACACACACACACATATATATATATATATATATATCATGCCAGTGCATTGCTACTGTCGCAGAATAATTTACAATGTCTTTATAAAATTTAAAATTTGTGCATTGATT
This sequence comes from Sepioteuthis lessoniana, assembly GCA_963585895.1. NCBI lineage: Eukaryota > Metazoa > Mollusca > Cephalopoda > Myopsida > Loliginidae > Sepioteuthis > Sepioteuthis lessoniana. Next base: position 47,620,998 of record OY757921.1, read on the forward strand.
TTTATTGATATATATATATATATATATAGTACAATTTAATGTAGACTCAAACTCGGTTAAGTCGTCATAATATATATATATATATATATATATATATTATATATATATATTCTATAGAAAAGCATTATAAATTATTTTACGATATAATGCATTGCAGATTCAGAACCAAATACTAATAGTGGACAAGAATTAATACAGAATTGTGTTTTAATTTTAGATCTATCAGTATGGGAGCAGATTACACTGAAACATGTACGCATGCACGCATGTACGCAGAAAGAGAGGAAGAGAGAAAGAAAACAGTTGAGAGAGTGTTGAGATAATTTTTCAGAGGATGTGTATCGCTTTCTGTCTCATAAAAAACCCCAAAACAAACAAATAAACACCAATTTGAGACCTGTTGAGAAGTTCGCCTTTGTGTCGTGTTTGCAATAGGAAACCATGTGTCGAGTATTTGAGACAGAAAACTGGGAACTGTCGAATGTTTTGAGCGTTTGCACCACTTGCCACCGACTGAGATGAAGTGAGAAGAAAAAGAAATAAAATGTCAGCCTCGTTTTCACCCCTGAACAATGACAGGCAGCCGAGCAACTGTTGTTGCTGGCAAACTTTTATTAGTAGATAATTTGGCAGACGTGAAAACTATCACTGATTGACTGAACCTTTCGTGTTTGACGAAAAAGAAGGGAAAAAAAGCTGGAACTCAAACAAAGAAAAAACAAAGATGAATAAAAGGAATGATATAAATATCGAAGAGAAGGTGAAAATGTCTCCTCTTGTGAAATAGCGGGTTATAAAGATGAGGATGGTGAAAATAGTTGGGGAGAATCTTGATCGATTGATAGATTTTAACAGCACGTCAGCCCGTCTTGGGTTATTTTATGCTAAGAAGTTATGGAATTGCGTACATTGTACCTTAATATTTACATTTTTGTGCAGTTTCTTAAGGTTTTTTGGCACACTGATGTATGATATCAAGTATTTCAATTTAATTCAACTAATTTGCACATATCTATTTGACTCATTAATAGGACCCTAATAGGTACTGCTATATTGGGTCAAAGTGGATTTAGGAGTAATGCGAATGAAGGGGTACTCTAAACTTTCCAAAGAGCCTCACCATCAGATATAGTTTTGTGCTATACTTCTGTTTTTGAGGCGAAGGGTTCTTATCTATCTGCAGGGGATACTGTCAGTGTATTCTACGCTATCTTCTATAGAGTAGGGTGGGAATGTAGAGAATAAATCAGATTGATGACAATATACCAATAAGAGAGAGAGAGAGAGAGAGGGAGAGAGAGAGGGAGAAGGAGAGAGAGAGAGAGAGGGAGAGAGAGGGAGAGAGAGAGGGAGAGAGAGAGAGAGAGAGAGAGAGATTGAATAAAAAGAAATTGAATGCTTATGTAACCTCGTGCTCAGGTAAGCTACTTTCGTAAAACATTCTAAGTGAGTCCGATTCTTACTGGACAACGCGTCCTTCTGACTTTGAGTCACATCTAAGATTGATAAATATGTATATGAACTAGAAGACAAAGAACGTAAAAGGAGGGAGAAAGGAAAAGAGAAGAAAAAACAAAGAAAGAAAAACGTGGAATGAGGATAAAACTATAGTGAGAAAAGAGAGAAAAAAATCCTTTCTTTTTGAAAGAAAGAACTTGAAAGAAAATAAGAAAGTACTTTCACGTAAAAAAAGGAGAAAGGAAGATCAAAAGAAAGATTTTGAATTATAAAGAAAAATGATGTTTTCACGGGAATGAAAATAATGCAGAGAGAGAGAGAGAGAGAGAGAGAGAGAGAGAGAGAGAGAGAGAGAGAGAGAGAGAGAGAGAGAGGGAGAGAGTAGTAAGGAGGAAAGTAATGGCATTATAAAAAAATAATAATGAAGGCAAGTAGGGCAATAAAAGAAAGCTAGAAAGAAACAAAGAAAGCTGAGAAGAATGTAAAAAAAAAGAAAAGAAAAGAATGAAAATGAGAAAGAAGGAAAAAGTAAGAAAGAAGGGAAGAAAACAAGAAGAAGAAAACGAAAAAAGAAGGAAAGAAGGAAAAGAAAAAAGAGGAAGCAAGAAAGAATGGAAGAAAACAGTAAAGGAGAGAAGGAAGTGAAAACGAAGGGAAAAAGAAAGAAAACAAGAGAAAGAAAGAAGAAAAAGAAAACGATAAGAAATTTTTAAAGAACCGAGGAAGAAAGCAGAAAAGAAAGGAAAAAGGTGAAAAAGAAACGAAGAAGGTAAGAATAAAAGAAAAAAGTTCGAAAAAGTGAAAAAAGTGAAAAAGAAAGGAAGAAAGTGAAAAAGAAGAGGGGAAAATGAAAAAGGAAGGCCGAAGGCAAAAAAAGATGATAAGACAAGAAAAAAAAAAGATTGTGAAAAACGAAGAAAGAAGACGAGACAGGAAGTAAGAAAACAAGAAAGAAAAGGAGAAAGCGAAAGAGAAGACAAGAAGAAACTTTGATTTGGTTTGGTTTTATGGCATATTAAACATTTATCCGTATATATTAAATATATATGATTTGTAAACATTTTATTGATAACATTTTTAAACGAGCCCGAACTTATGTTTTTGCTCAGATGGTTTCAACTATATCTATCAAACCCAAATAATTCTATTTACTATTAATCATTTGTTTGTCTCCAAGTATTGCTATTTATGTAACTTATTGACCTTCGACCCAGCCGTCAATTGAGAAACAGGTGCATCCGGTCGAAGACATCAAGATATAGCCTTGACCGTGTACGGGTTGAATTCGGTGCAAATGCGACGCTCACAGGAAGCAGGTGGGTGTCAAACAATGATATAACCCGGTGCGACAGGAAGTTCAGTTAGTTGGAGTCAGTCGAGTTGGAGATAAGATGCTGTAGAGAGAACCAGGACTTCCGATTGAGCTGCCCAGCAGAACGAGAAAGAAGTACTGCTAAAGACAAAGGAATTGGGGGTCAATATGTTGCAGTTTGTTCAGTCTCCAACTCACCTCTCACACATAACCCTTTCGCAACCCTTTCGCAACCATTTCGAATAAAGTGTGGGAGGCATATTTTTCTAAAGAAGTGTGTTCGTTCGTCATTATTGTGTTGACTATGTTTCCGCATGTATATGTATATGGTTGTGACTATGCAACATTTAACACTAACAATTCAAATAAACATAATTTGTTTACTCAGTTAAATGATCAAACAGTTCTATTTCTAGTAATTCAATTTAGCATAAGTCATTTGTTTGCACTCAGTTTAAATATCAAAGAGTTTTATTTGATCTACAGAGAGGACCCTTTCAAGTCGATCTGGGAGCGAGGGCAATGAAGTGATACTCCGTATTTTCCAAATCTTTACGTTTACTTTCGGACAAATACCCTTGGGAAAGGTATGAACCTCCTTATCCTCCCAGCTATGGGTTAAATAGCACCGCTATTGTTCTTCTGGATGGATGGATTTGGCATTAGATAACCCAAGAAGATTGATATGCCATTAAACAACAAACAAACAAATAATTCCCCAAACTCAAGGACTGTAGCCTCATCCTCAGCTGGATTAGTGCCATATTCAGCACACTCGTTGTGGGTGGACGTCTTACCCCTCAGCAGAGATGCAGTTAGCGTATTCTCCAATTTCAACCGACTTGGCAAGAGATAGATCGATACTTAGATGGATAGATACTTAGATAGATAACCAATTGGGAGTAATGAGTAATGAAGCAGAATTCCCCCCCACACACAAAAAAAGAATAAAAGAAAACAAAACAAAACAAAAAGAATATAGCGGAATATAAAACCAATCACAGAAGAATTTTTGTGAGGGAAAGGAAAAATAAATGGTTGGTTGTTTGGGTTTTATGGCATATCAACTTTTGTAGGTTATTTAACGCCAAATCCATTTTTATGTAAATAATCAGTCCTATTTCAAAGAATTCAGTTAAGCATAAGCACGCAGTTTAAATGTAAGTACAGTTTAATTGTGAAAAACATTTCTATTTCAAGCTATTCAGTTTAGTCAAGCAGTTCTAATTCAGCTAATTCAGTTTAGTATGAGTACAGATTTTGTTTACACACAGTTAAATGTCAAAACATTAAACAATTCATTTTAGTGTAAGTAAAGTTTCAATGTCAAAAAACATTTCCATTTCAAATAATTCAGTTTAGCATTAGCACGAAGTTTAAATGTAAGTACAGTTTAATTGTCAAAAACATTTCTATTTTAAGCTATTCAGTTTAGTCAAACAGTTCTAATTCAAACAATTCAGTTTAGCATTCTTCAAAGCTTCAGCATCACCATCAGATTGTTTAGTGTCAAAATCAGGACACTCATCGGGGTGGGGGTCTTACCCCTTTGCAAAGGTGAAATCGGTGTATTCTACAGCCCCAGCCGACTGGGCAAGGAAAAATAAGGGAGAAAAGTAATTAGATGTGTGTAAAATTAGTCAGCGCACTTTGCTAACAACTAAAATCAGTTTTGCATACGTCTAATAATTTGCGCACTACCGAACATAAAATGCAACATAAATATTTTTTTTATATAAACCAAAAAATGGATCCCTGATTTTTTGCCTTCAATATCTGGATGTACTTCGAAGATTAAGTCCCTAGCCCAATCAGCTGAGGCTGTAGAATACACAGATTGCATCTCTGTAGCTGGGTAAGGAGTATCCTGTATATGACACTAAATCATTTGATGGTGAGGCTCCAGTCCGGTAACTGTGGGGAATGTGGAAAGCCTCTTCATTGCCATTATTCCCAGGTTCAGTCTGACCCAGAATAGTAGTACCTGTTAGAGTTTCATCAATGGGCAAAAGAGAACTGTTTAATCATTTAACTGTGTGCAAACAAATGACTGATGTTAAACTGAATTGTTAGTATCACATAGCAATACTTGGGACCATTTAACTGTGTGCAAATGAGAGAATAATGTTAAATAGAATTAATAGCGTTGAATAGTAATACTTGAAACCCATTAACTGTGTGCATTAATTGAATTATTGGTATTACATCGCAATACTTCGAAATATTTAAGCATTAATGGAGAATATTTGAAACCGATTAATTGCATGCAAATATTGTATCATTGGCTTTACATAGCATTGGCCTCCATATGAATGCAGACAAAACGGAATACATGTGTTTTAATCAAGGAGACATCTCCACTCTAAATGGGGGTTCTCTGAAAATAGTGGACGAGTTCACGTTCCTCGATAGTAACGTCTCATCTACTGAAAGTGATGCCCGTGGTGTAATGGTTATCGTCGCAGGATGTGGACACGACGACACGAGTTCAGATCCTGGACGAACCTGATTACATTTCACACAGCACTAATACCCTTGGGAAAGGTATGAATCCAAATATTCTCCCTCCAGCTATAGGTAAATAGTAGGGCAGACTAGGTTCTTCAGCCTTGGTGAGGCGACTAGTGTAGGAGAAGGAAAACTCAGAATTCAAACCTGTTAAACTCCGCTTAAAAAATTGACCTTGTGTCATATCCTGCCCGAGCGGAGGGGTTGGGTAAATAGGATCTACTGAAAGTGATATCAATATGCGCCTAGCGAAAGCATAGACTGCTATCAGTATGCTTTCGATCATATGGAAGTCTAATCTATCCGATATATTAAAACGGAATTTCTTCCAAGCAGCGGTTGTGTCAATACTACTGTACAGATGTACTAGATGGACGCTGACAAAATGTTTTGTGAAAAAGCTTGACGGGAACTCCCCCCCCCAAAAAAAATGCTACGAGCTATTTTGAACAAATCCTGGAAACTATACCCCACGAAACAGCAACTGTAAAGCTATTTGCCTCCCATCTCGAATAACATCCAAATAAGACGAACGAGACACTACTGGAGAAGCAAGGACGAAATCATAAGTGACGTTCCCCGATGGACTCCTTCACATGGACGTGCTAATGTAGGCCGACCAACAAGAGCTTATCAACAACAGCTCAGTGCGGACACAGGATGTAGTCTAGAAGACCTGCTGGGAGCACTGGATGATAGGGACGGATTGAGAGAGAGAGAGAGAGAGAGAGAGAAAGAGAGAGAGAGAGAGAGAGAGGGAGAGAGGGAGAGTTAGGGAAATCCGTGGAAGCAGCACAACTTGATGAGGATTAGTATAAGATAGCAATACTTGCAACCATTTAACTGTGTGTAAACAGTAGTAATACTTAATCGTGTACAAACAAATTAACTCTGTTAATTACCTACCAAATATTTAAGTATAAACCATTTATGTATATCCATTTAACTGCGTACAAAGAATTGATTAATAGTAAATAGAATTATTCTTGTTTGATAGGAGTACTTTTATCCATTTAATTGTGTGCCAACAAATGGTTCGTTTAAAAATGCTACCTACAAACAATTCGTTTACAAATCATATATATATATATATATATATATATATATATAAAGAGGATTTGACATTAAATAACCTACAGTAGTTGATATGCCATAAAACCCAAAACGAACCTATTCGATAAAGTTTCATAGGAATAAATTTTGAATTTAGATAAAGTTTTCATGAAATTTACCACGGAGAATTAAGGATAATATATCCTGCACGGGGCAGGATGTGACACAAGGTCAATTTTTAGTTGCCTAAACAAGACTTAAGAATCCAGTCTGTATTGCTATTTACCCATAACTAGAGGGTGGGAGGAGAACTGATGGATTCATGCCTTTCAGAACTGACCCTGTATATCGTATTTATAAGTGATTAATTCCGAAAGTATTATCTTTTTTTATAATAATGTCCCACATCACAAAGGCTGAAGTTAGTGTCAAGGTAGGACCCACCTATAACACATTTTGTTTCTTTCTTTTTGCTTGTTACAGATAGCAACTTAGTAGAAGACTGTAATAATGGTGACTGACATAAAAGCAGAAGTGTGTCATTGAATCTCTCCATGTGAAAAAAACATTTCACCCAATGACGCTTCCTGGATATTTTCAGAGACGAAACATTGAAGGTCAGCCCATTTAAGTGCTGTCAAATGTTTTTCAGCAGTAGTGATCATGATGAGAGCGACAAGCCACAGCCTTTAAATCTCCAAAATGAAGAGAGCCTTAATCAGTGCATCTGAAGGAATCGGGCCGATGTAAGATGGACGACACAGACAACATTTTCCAGATAACGACATCGTCATTATTGTCATTAGTGAAGTTGTCAATGCATGTGATATGCCGGCTATTGTTTATCGTAGGCGAAAATGCAGTACGAATAGTTGTGATTATGTGGGAAGGTAGTATTTGGTTTGGTTAATGGCATATCAAACTCCTGGAATTATCTAATGCAGATGAAAAACAGCAGTGATATTATTTAACACATAGCTGGAGTAATAACGGGGGTTCATACATTTCTTAAGGTTATTAGTCCCAAGGTGAACGTCAAAGCTGGATTAGGGTTCGAAACCACTTACTTGGAGGCTGCAGTCCAGCACATTAGCCATCACTACTCCAAGTGTTTTTGCATCTGAAAATTTGCTCTATTTATGGGATTATTGCACTCCCTGTATTTATGGTAGTTCTTATGAAAGTAGATAGGAGGCGTTATTTTTGGAGGGCAGCTCATAGTCATCTACAAAGTTTGTTACGAAGTCAGAAGTAGGGTGCAACCACCGAGAATCGAACCCACCAAACACTTATACCACTCGAGGTGCCTCTATTTAATAAGCTTTCATTAATCTGGCACGCAGTACCTAACTTTTCTTCGGTGGTCACCCCTTCTAAGTACTGAGTGCGCTCATCGCTGCTTAACTTTGGTGATTAGCGCGAATGATTGCTTGCAATTTATTAAACTTTCCTAAGTCTGTCACACCTGGCTAAGGTTACTTACAATACCAACTGTTATGGAGTGATCACCCATCTAAGCTGTGAACAGTCTCATCGCTGCTTAACTTCAGTGTCTGAGTGCGAACAAGTGCTTTTAGAGTGACTTAACTATGTGTCATATTATCTACTAATCTTTCCTTAGTCTGGCACGCTGTCCATATATTTCCTACAGTACTTGTTAATAAATGGTCACCCATCTAAGTACTGAACAGGCTAATCGGTGCTTAACTTTGATGATCAAACAGGAACCAGTGCTTTCAGAGTTACTAGACTGTAAGTCATGTTATATACTAAGCTTGGCTTAGTCTAGCTTACAGATTGTTTAAAGGACTTGCTGTTTCTAAGAGGTCACCCATATAAGTATTAAATAGGGTCATCGCTGCTTAACTCGGCTATCTGCCTGGAACGGGTGCTTTCAGCGTGACTTAAATGTAAGTCATTTACTTAGCTTTTGGCTTAGATGTGGCACAAGGCTGTATGAATGGGGAACTCAAATGAGGCTGGAACTCACTCGTGAAGGTTTGTTAGTTTAGCTTGTTAACCATTACACCACCCGAGGCACCCAAGTAATTAAACTTAGCTTAGTCTGGCACATAGGTCTTGTTTACAATTTCTGCTTTTACTAAGTGGTCACCCGTCTAAGTAGAGATCAAACTCATTGCTGCTTAACTTTGGTGATCAGATGGGAAACGGGGTTTTCAGCGCCACTTAACAATAAGTCGGAGGCGCTCCTCGTAAATATATAGAGGAATGTAATCAACAAACGAAAGAATAGAAGCCAAAAATAAATAAATAAATAAATAAATAAAAGATAAAGAAAAAACAAAAACGAAACAAAAACAAATAAAACAAGCAAGAAAGAGTTAGAGGAGAAACGAGAGCGAAAAAGAGAAATGAGGTAATATAATAGTAAAAATCAAGAACGTAAAAGAAACATAAAAGAGAAAAAAAGAAAAAGAAATGAAAAACGAAAAAGATAGATAGATAGATAGAGAGAGAGAGAGAGAGAGAGAGAGAGGGAGAGAGAGAGAGAAAGAGAGGGGATACGGAGATGGGGTTGTGAGATGTGTGGATGCAGACACACACACCAGTCAAGATTGGCCGTTGTCACTGTGGGAGGAAATTCGCACCCTTAATGGATGCATATAACGCAACGTACTCCTGACGGTGTAGTTTAGCGAAGCGTGACGAAGGACCATAACCGACCGACCTATAATTTTCCCGTACTCTCGTAGGGACGGCTAACGCGTCTACGGCTGGCGCGGGTAAATCTCGGCGGCGGTAGGCAACACAAACCTGACCCCTCAGCTGCCTGTCTCTCGTAAAACATTCATCAACATTTTTCTCTCTTGTTTCAAACCAATACGCTCCTCCTTCCACCCCTCTTACCCTCATTTTCTCTCTTTTTATTTCTTGTTTCTTTTCTTTCGTATTTATTTCACTCTACTTTACAGACATCTTGTTGTACCTCTCCTTCTTTCCGCCGATTACCACTTTTACACGTTTGCATACGAGCTATGCTTGTGGCCTGACGGTGAACGGTACGGATAATGGAATCGGCGCACAGGGTTCAAACGCCTGCCGGAACCAGTTGCATTCATTTTGTGTTAATTCCATTGAGAAACGCACGCATCCGCTTCTCCCTGCTGCAATAGATAACAAGAAGGGTAGTTGGAGCCCTTTAACTTTGTATAAGTTTATCCATATCCAGTTGACGTGGTAAGAATAGTACCCTCTGCGGAGGGGTAAGACCTCCTCTAAAAGGGATATTCTGGGTATGACATGATGAGGCTTCTTTTTAGGATATCTGGGCAATCTGGAGTCCTTTTTCGTTGCCATTACTTCCTGGTCCACTCTAACCCGGTTTGATTGTACCTGTTAAGATTCCATCTTTGGGTCTAATAGATCTGTTTGAAAATTATTTGTATTGTAATTGATTATACTCGATACCATATAACTAAATTATGTGTATTAAGAATAGTTACTTGTAAACTGTAATTGTTTATTAAAGATTATTATTAGTTACTTGAAACAGTATAGATAAATGACTATTATTAAATTTAGATAATTACTTGAAACCATATAATTATTAATATAAGATGAGAATCCTTGAAACCGTACAACTGTGTGCCAATTATTTGTATTAGATTGGAATATTTGATATGTGGCTGTGTGCAAAAAAAAAAAAAAACTCTTGAGAAACAACCCACCACTAAGCATAAAACAACCTAGACAGATTGACATGCCATTGAAATCAATCACTTCATCAACCCTCTCATCGGCAGGTCAGAATGTGTCACACGGTCATGCTTATTATGTGGATTTTATTGTGTAATGGAGAGTGATGACAAAAATAGATTAGTTTCTTCGAAAGGGGCACCTCAGGCACCAGGTATTGATTCTGACCTTTTCCACTTGTAATGAAATCTGAGAGGTGCTACTTTAGGACAGATAATTAATACCAGTCACTTTATCCCAAAACTGTTTTTAAGCACAAGAGACTACCGGGAATTTATTACATAGCTTTTGATTTGAATAAACTTTTATATTTGACATATATATATATATATATATATATATATATATATATATATATATATACAATATTTATATTTGATATTTATCCTGTGTATGATACTAAAATATATTCATTTGCGAGGTTTCAGCTCTAGAGATTTGGTAAGTGCAGGGTCACTCTTTGATTGTCATTACTCTCAGTTCCACACTGCTCCGGAGAGGTAGTACTTAGAAGGGTCCCATCTATGGGTCAAATAAACCCGTTTGTGACAATAATAAAAAAAAACTTTAAATAGCATTATCAATTTAAAACATTGATATTGTAGCTAAGTATTTACCCGTTTAAAACGACCGAGAACTTCGTTTAATTGTTTGCAAATTATTAGTATTGGATTGGAATACTTGAAATCATATATCTGTGCGCACGCATTATCAACAACTTTGCACACCACATTCAACAGTGTTTTTAATTGAATGGCGGACATCGGGAGCATGTATTCTAGGACGGTTCTTGACATTTTTGGTTCATGTTTGCGAATAAATGATTGAAGATCTTAAAATGTTATCCTTTTATCTTTCAATAGATGTAATTTTCATTACACTACCATTTATGGTCCTTAATTTGAGCCCAATAATTTGGTTTTAAAAATTGTGAAACGCTCTATATCTCCGTAGATACAATCAGAAAACAACTATGAACAAGACCACCGTTTCTAGAATGCTCCATAAACTGGATTACTCCTTGCATACACAATGATATCGCATATCAACCCTTGTAGACAGGACTTTGTAGGTTACTTTATGCCAAATCCTCTTTATACATATATGTATATCAAATATATAGGATTTGTAAACGCATAGTTTGTAGATAATATTTTTAAATGCGCCAGAGCTCATTTGTTTGCACAGTTTCAAGTATTTCTATCTAACACTAACAATCTAATTAAACATCTGTCATTTATTTGCATACAGTCAAATCGTTATACATTTATGATTTTTAAGTGATTAGTTTGTTGGTAATCTTTTTTTAAAATGAGTTAGAACTCATTGGTTTGCATACAACTAAGTATTGCAATTATTTGAACACTGTTAAGTGGTTCCAAGTATTGCTGTCTAACACTAGTAATTCTATTAATCCCTATTAATTCATTAGCACAGTTGAATGGTTCCAAGTATTGCTATCTAACACTAATTATCCTATTAATCCCTATTAATTCATTAGCACAGTTGAATGGTTCCAAGTATTGCTAAGTAATAACAGTAATTCTAATTTTCCACACAATTGAAAGGTTTCAAATATTCATATCAAACACAAATAATTCCATTTAATATTAATCATTTATTTGCACACAGTTAAATAGTTTCAAGTATTCTTATGTAACACCAACAATTCAATTTAACATCAATCATTTGTTTGCACACAGTTGAATAATCAGAAAGTTCTATTAAATCCATTGATGGGATCCTAACAAATTGTACAATTTCAAGTCGAAGTGAACATGAGAGTAATGCCTATGAAAGGGTACTGTACATTTCGTACATTACATTCTGGAGCCTTAGCATCAGATGGTTTAGTGTCATATCTAGGACACTCGTTGGGAGGTCTTACCACTCTGCAGAGATGCAGTCAGCGCATTCTATAGCCCGAACCGACTGGGCTGACTCCAGTGTACTCATCGCGTGGGATGGGACCACTTGGTGAGATGTCGCACTGATGAGAAACTGGCTATCAGCGCCGTTGACACGACGTCTATGCTATCCAAAATTTTATATACGAGGGTCATTCAATAAATTAGGGGAATTTTTTGACAACAGAATTCTTTTTTTAAAATTTTTTTTCCATAAATGTACACTCTATATTGTTTGGAATTAGTTTATAGCAAAATTATATCAGTCTCCTAAAAATATTTGCTTGGAAGCTATTCAAAGACTGGAACAAGGGCTGTCATCAAATTTTTGGTTGCTGAGAAATGCAAACTATATGAAATTACAGAAGAATGTGTAATGTGTACGGAGAAAGATGTGTAATGTGTAATGTGTACGAAGAAAAATGTGTAATGTGTAATGTGTACGGAGAAAAATGTGTAATGTGTAATGTATACGGAGAAAAATGTGTAATGTGTACGAAGCAAATATGTTAAACCTGGGTTTATCATTAAGAGACCCTGGTGAAAAGACAGTCCATTCAGTGGAAACACTTCGGTAAGGAAAAAATCCCGGGCGCAGCAGTCAATAAAAAAAGTTCACGCTGAAAGTATTCTGAGATATGAAATGACCCATCACTATTGATTTCATTGAAAAAAAAAGTGCAACTATAAACAGAGCTTTCTACTTCCTACTTCTTAAAGAAGAAATACTATTTATCACTTTTTTTTGCACTATGGTAGACAATAAAAATCAAATAACTTACTTGGTATTTCCGGATAACTATTGGCTATGTTGACGGAGAAGGGTGCGCGATGAATACGAGGGATAGGCTTTTCTACCGTGCATGGTGATGGAGGTCCCGTTGAAAGCGCCTTGGGACTGTCCAGATTTGATGAAGTCGGTGTCACACTGCGCTCCCTTGGTTCTGGTGGTGTCGGTGGTGTGACGGTGCCATTAGTCAAGACTATATCGGAGGTTTCTGAAGAAAAAAGGTTAACAATAAAAATTATGTTTTTAAGAAACGGGATTTTATTTGTTTGTCGCAGCGCATCACTAAGTATAGTTTCTTTCTTTCTTTCTTTCTTTCTTTCTTTCTTTCTTTCTTTCTTTCTAAACACTTAAATGCTGTCCGTTCTTTTTAAAGCAATTTTTTTTCTCTCTCTGTTTAGCAATTTCATATACACTAGTTTTAAAAACGTTTCAACAGCAAACACACGTATACCGGTCCAAGAAATGATCGTAACTGATCATATGAGAAAAAATGGTGATTCGTACATTAGCTAGATGGAGCTACCATTGCCACTTGCCTCAATTTATTTGCACCAGAAAGGAGACTATTTAAAATGTGGTATATATATATATATATATATATATATATATATATATATAGCTCTATCATTGATATTGAGAACTAATAATACTGCAAAATTTAGTCCACAATTGACTTCCCAAGTCAACTAGTGATAACCATAAACTATTAATATATATATATATATATATATATATATATATATATATAGTCATCCACAGACAGATCTGTTTCGTTCTATCATAACTCATCCGTGTGGCTAGACATACTAGCTTCCCGTAGCTGGGAGCGAAACCCGATTGACTCAAACGCCAATCCGAGACTCTACACTATATATATATATATATATATGCAAAAAAATTAATCAGAGGTTGTCAATTATTAACCCACTCAGTCGTCGGTACTTAAAATACGCTAATTATATCCTCTGGAGATGGGTAAGACCGCACCCCCAAAAATGCTTTCTTTGGTAAGACACTAAACTTCATGAGATGGTGATGCTCCAGTTTTGGATACCTGGAGCTTTGAAGAGGGAATCTTAAACCCTTTTCGAGGAATATCATTAGCGTATTCTAAGCCCCACCAATAAAGCGGGTACATAAAATAAAAGAAGCTAACGTACGCGACAGCGTATTCATTTCATGAGCCATTCTTTATGAGTTTATTCTGAAGTGGTTGATTGGTTGGTTGTTTGGGTTTTATGGCATATCAACCCTTGTAGGTTATTTAAAGCCAAATCCATTTTTTATGAAAATAGTTCTATTTCAAACAATTCAGTTTAGCATAAGTATGTAGTTAGTTCTATCTAACCCATAGATAAGGCCTCATCGGGTGCTACCATTCTTGGCCAGAGTAGACCTGGGAGCAATGGCAATGAATGGATACTCAGAATTCCCCAAAGCTCCGGCCTCACTGGAATCTCGCCATCAGATTGTTTAGAGTCATATTTAGGACACTCATTGCGGAGATATTACCCCTCTGCAGAGGTGCAGTCGGCGTATTCTACAGCCCCCCCCCCAGCCGACTGGGCAATCTGAAGTTGATATTGCACTGAAGAATAAAGACTTCTTAAGGAGTGTCAACTTGAACTTGTTTAAATCTGGCGGGGACTGAATAATAGATTCCGAGAACAAAATAGTTGTTTTCGGACACTCGAATCGTTCTAGCAACAGTTTAGCAATTTATTTATTCGAATTTGACTTTAGTCACCAGATTAGTTGATTTTATGACGAAATCAGAAGCCTGTATCATTGAATACAAAAGCTTCGCGTGACAGGACCATAAACTCTTATCTCTTGGGTCAAATTTCCTGGCTTTTCGGTCGAATTATACCGACTGAAACCAAGAAAATGAGATTTTGGTCTCAACTCATTCTTGTCCAGTCGCCTGAAGCTGTAGAATACACCGACTGCGCCTCAGCAGAGGGGTAATGCCCACCCCCAACAACAGTCCCACATATGACACAAAAAAATCTGATGGCGAGGTTCCTGTGATGCTAGAGCTTTGGGGAGTGCGGAGCATCCCTTCATTGCCATCACTCCCAGGTCCACTCTGGGCCGAAATGGTAGCACTTGATAGGGCCCTATCTATGGGTCAAATAAAACTAAACTGTATACTTATGCTAAACTGAATTGTTTGTATTAGAACTGTTTGATTAAACCGAATAGCTTATAATAGAAATGTTTTTGACAATTAAACTATGTACTTACATTTAAACTGCGTACTTATTCTAAACAGAATTGTTTGAAATGGAACTGTTTTTGTATGTTAAAGTAAATTGTTTGAAATGGAAATGTTATTGACAGTGAAACTGTGCTTACGCTAAACTGAATTGTTTAATATAGAACTGTTTTGACATTTAACTGTGTGTAAACAAAATCTATAATTCTACTAAAAAGAATTGCTTGAATTAGAACTGTTTGACTAAACTGAATAGCTTGAAATAAAAATGTTTTTGACAATTAGACTGTGTACTCATACTAAACGGAATTGTTTGAAATAAAACTGATTCTTTGTATAAAAATGGAATAGGTATTAAATAACCTACAAATGTTGATATGCCATAAGCCCAAGCAAGCAACCAACCAAATCTACTCATTCTCATGAACTCTCACCCTGTGGAATCGATTCCTAAATCCAAATAAATAATGCAGTCAGAATAGCTATTCTGTAATTCTTTAATTCACAGAAAAGGGATAATGAATTAAGAATCGAACTCAAAGTAAAGGGTTAAAGATGGCTAAAGTGCTGGATTGTGACCTCGAAGTAAGCGAGTTTAAACTCCAGTCGTGCTTTTACATTCACTTTCGGACCCTTGGGAAAGGTATGAATTCTCTAATCCTCCAACGATGGGTTTAGTATCACAACAGTTCCTTTACAAGGATGGCATTGGCATCAAATAACCCGGGAAGGTTGATATGTCATAAAGAAATCAAATCATTGTAGAAATATTCGGTTAGACGAGTTAGCTAATCATTTCATCACGGTGAAGAACTATGTATAAAGCGGGTTTATCTATCTGGTATTGATGGTGTAATGGTTACCGTCGAGGGTAAATCGACACGGCTGACTGAATTCAAATCCTGTGTGTATTTCACATAGCGTCAATACTCTTGGGAAAGACACGAATAAACTTATTCTCCCTCCAGTTATTGGCAAACTAGATTCATTAACCTCGGTATGGCAACCGGTAAAAGAGAAGGAAAAAATTCTGAATTCAAGCCTGTTAAACTCCGTTTTGATATTGACCTTATGTCGCATCCATATATATATATATATATATATAAAGCGGCTTAATCTCTTGGAGGAAACTTTTGTAACTTTTTCTCTTAATGGCCATTAACAGTGAATGGCTAAAAAAAGTATAACGCAAAGGGTGACGTGGAAAAGGTATTAATAACCAGGTGCCTGGTAAAAGGTAAAAAATACCAGGTAAAAAGTGCCTGGTAAAAGGTGCCATATAACAGGTAAAAAGTTAAAGATGCCAGGTAAAAAGTGCCAGGTAAAAGGTACCAGATACTATTTACCAACCCCTCCGCTCGGGCAGGATATGACACAAGGTCATTTTTTAAGCGGAGTTTAACAGGTTTTGAAATCAGAGTTTTCCTTCTCCTAGACTAGTTGCCTCACCAAGGCTGAAGAACCTAGTCCGTCCTACTATTTACCCATAGCTGGAGGGAGAATAAGGGGGTTCATACCTTTCCCAAGGGTATTTGCCCGAAAGTGAACATAATAGCGCGACTGGAGTACGAACTCGCGTACTACGATTCCGCAGCTCATCGCTTTAACCATTACACCACGAGGACACCCATACACCACGAGGACACCAGATGACAAGTAAAAGTAGAAGATACCAGACAAAAGGTGTCAGTTAATAAGTAAAAGGTATAAGGTACTAGATAGCAGGTAAAGGACGACTGGTAAAAGGTGCCAGATAACAAGTAAGAAGTAAAAGAAAGCCGGTAAAAAATACCAGATAACAGGCAAAAAGTAAAAGGTTCCAGGTAAAAGGTAAAAGTAGAAGTTGCCAGGTAAAAGAAAAAAAGTAAAATATACCAGTTAAAAGGTGCCAGTAAAAAGGTGCCAGTTAAAAGGTACAAGGTACAAGGTACATGATAGTAGGTCCAAGATAGCAGGTAAAATATAACAAGTAAAAGGAGCCAGATAACTAGTAAAAAGTAAAAGATGACTGGTTATAATTGGTAATATGTATGACCCAACATATGATGCGATTCTGTGCTAATGTTGTTAATATGTATTTATTAGAAAGGAATATGCTACCTGCAGGGTGATGCGCAATAAATTGGCTTGTCTAGTTTCTTTGTTAAGTTTTTAATGGCATATCAACTTTCATGAGTTATTTAATGTTAAAGCCATCCTTGCAGAAGAAAAACAGTGGCTCTAACTATCCCATGTCTTGTAATGTATAAAGGGATTGATAACTTTCCCCAGGGTATTAGTTCAAAAGTGAACCGAATGGCACAACTGAAGTCCGAAATCTCTTTCTACAATATCGCAGCACAGCACTTGAACTATAGGAACTCCCCATCAATAGTCTTAATAATAAAAATAATTGTACTTGTCTTTAATTGGAAAAAAAAAATTAATTCTCATAAAAATAATTGTTAATTATTTGATCAGCTTTGCTTAATCTGACCGACAGAACAATTATAACATTTTATATTATAACGATCCAGGGCACCCCAAATTGTGTTATGATTAGCAAGCTCTACTAGCGGACAGTTAGTACTGAGTTCGATTCTCACTGGGTACCCCATACTTTTGACCTGGTGCCACATCTAAATTAAGCTTAGTAAGTAAGGTTGGCGACCGTAGTCAAGGGTGACCCAAACGCTCCCTTTTCGATAGCTACTTCACCAAGGTGTTGGGGAGGGCGATACTCCTTTCGCTGGATTGCTCGACTTTACCTTGATCCTTACCTTATAATGCTGAGTATTAAGCAAGGTGGCAACAAGTACCATTTTTTGAATCTTTGGTATGACTCGACTTAGTAAATAACTATATTATAACGATCCAACATTTCTATGTATTCTTTTTCATGTTCTCACGGCACAGCTAAAAGAAACATCGCAGAGAGATTTTATTAGAGCAACAATATTAAAATCTTTGATCGTAGAGAAAAAAAATCAATTTTCCTATTTGAAATTTAATTATAATAATGGTGTTTTCTCTTCGGTAGTTTATGTTCATTTCACACTCCTGTCCACTGGTTGGTTGGTTGGTTGGTAGGTTTTACGGCATGACAACTCTTGTTGGGTTATTTTATGCCTAAGTCAGTTTAAAAATTCTGTTCTTCTATTTCATACTGTACAAAAATATATCTTTAATAATTCTAAACATGTAAACACTTACTACTGAATTACAAAACTGTTTTAAGAATCAATCAATAAATAAAGTTCAGAATCATTTTAAACTTATAAACGCTTCATACTTATTCGAAATATCAATATTTTAAGAGCCAATATATTAATAAAGTTCACAATCTTTTAGAACAGAAAAACACTTCATATTTAGTTGCAATATCAATATTTTAAGAGCCAATCAATTAATAAAGATAATTTCAATATTATCTTAAACAGGTCTACTTGACCCATAGATGAGACGCTAATAAGTCTTACCATTTCAAGTCAGAGTGAACCTGGAAGTAATGGCAACAAAGAGATGACTACACGCTCCACAGACCCCTAAAACTGGAGCCTAACTACCGGATAGTGTATTGTGTATTATCCTTGATATAAAGTTTTAAAAAGTTGTAGCTTTAGTCTCGGTACTTTTTGATCATGATTTGTATTCTAGTGTAATTTAATACATACCACTGTGGGATTTTTAATTATCAATAATATGTCTACATATCGCTAATTATTTGACGATTCTATATTTAAAGCTGTTGGAATAAGACGAGTAAGTAAATGCCAATAAAGTGGAGAATTGTTGCCAAAATACTTGTTTATTAACAGCACAGTAAATACCATTTTCTTCTTGCAATTCATTTTAATTATTCGAGCAGAACTGGATTTTGGCAAAGGAATCTTATATAAAACGTCATTGGTTCTATTTAGAAATTATTGAGCTTGATATTCTTTTTGCGTCCTTTTTTTTAAACATCTCGTTTTCTTTTTCGTCTCTTATAACTTATTTCTCATAAGTCCCAGCCTAGTCGGTTGATTTTAGAATACGCTAACTGTATCTCAGCAGAGTGGTAAGCCCCCCACCTTTCAACATGTACCCAAGATATAGCACAAAACCATCAGGTGGTGAGGCTTCAGTCCTGGAGCTTTGGGGAATGTTGAGTACGCCTTCATTGCTAATACTTTCGAGTCCTCTCTGACTCGGAGTGGTTGTAGCTGTTAGAATTTCATCTACGGGTCAAATAGTACTGTTTAATCACTTACGATAATTGAATCCATTTAATTGTGCGCAAACAAATGATTGATATTGAATTGAATTATTAAATAGCAATACTTGAAACCATTTAACTGTGTCTCGTTTAAAATTGTTACTCACAAACTATTTGTTAACAAATCCGATATATTTAAGTTTGGTTTGGTTTCTTTGTTTAATGGCATATCAACTCTTTTTAGGTTATTTAATGCCAAAGCCATTCTCCTAGAAGAACAGTACTATTTAACCCATAGCTGGGAGGATAAGGGTTTCATACCTTTCCCAAGGGTATTTGCCCGAAAGTGAACATAATAGCACGACAGGAGAACGAACTCGATTCCGCAGTCCAGCGCTGTAACCATTACACCACGAGGACACCCCCTCCGATATATTTAATATACCTGTATAAACATGATTTTGTATTAAATAACCTTCAAGGGTTAATATACCTTAAAACAACTAGTAAAAAAAACTAAACAAAGCAGAACAAAAAGTATCCTATTTGTATATGGCGATTCTTTCATTGATATTTACCGACAGGCGTACATACACACTCATGGAGTAATATTTAAAGAGCTGGACTGCAACATCGTTGTAAACGAGTTCGAACCTCAGCCGCTCTATAACGTTCCCTTTCGGTTTAAAACTCTTGGGAAAATTATGAACCCCTTATCCCCCCACTGCTATGAGTAAAATAGTGGCACTACTCTCCTCCTAAAAATAGAGGGATGTCCTTGTGGTGTTATGGTTAAAGTATTAGAATCGTAGTGAGTTCGAACTCTGGTTGCACTATTACGTTCACTTTCCTAAAAATACCGTTGGGAAAGGTATAAACCCACTTATCCTCCCAGCAATAGATTAGATAGTACCACTACTGTTCTTCTAGAAGAATGGGTTTGACATAAAATGACCAACAAAGGCTGATATGACATCAAACAAAGGAACGAAACCTCACCCGCGAGTAAGCGCGCGCACGAATATGTGCATACACAGACATAGACATACTGTATCACATACAAAAGTACTCACACGCACACATACACGCTAAAACAAAATAGAGCCGTACTTAGCGTAATGTTTATTGTCGTAGGAAATGGAACCGGTTATCCGAGTTCAAATCCTGGTTGATGTTGTTTGCGTTTCACTTTCCGCTAATTCCAGTAAGAAAGGCATGAATTGATTAGTTATACCCCCAATCTATGGGTAAATAGTAGGACAGACTGAATTATTTACCTTTAGTTAGACAACCAGCTTAGAAGAAGGAAAACTCTAAATTCACACCAACTATATTCCGCTTAACATTGACCTTGTGTCACATCCTGTTCATGGGGAGGGGTTAGGTAAATACACTCACTAACATACATATACACACACACACACACACACTAATTCATGCACGCCAACACACACGTACACACTAATATACGCTTACTTACACTAACACTAATGCATATACAGACATACGCGTTTAATACAAAGCCAAACAAGATTTAAGAATTTTTCAAGTATGAATTTTCAATGGGTGTCTCAAAAGTGTTGCTCTTGTGCCAGGTTTAGTCATATTTTGTGACAATGTAAATGTAGGCACTTATCGTAGCCTGATAGTTAGAAAGATTGTCTTGCAGATGAATTTTCTGGCATAATGAATTTGACTTACACCGAGCGCTCTAAATTTGGTGTCTTGTACCAAACAACTAAATTTAGTAACTAACTATATGAAGATGCCTGTCATAGCTAGATGCTTAGCAAGATCGTCTCGCAAACCAATTTTCTAGCGGTGAATTGAATCCTATCTGAGTGCTCACAAAATGTTGTCTTGTACCTGAACTGAGACTCTAAACATGTAGGAGCGTCCTTCAGAGCCAATTGCAAAAGAAGCAAGACTTGCAGATGATTTCGATCCTTCAAAGGTGCTGCTAGAGTATGTCCTTGTGTCAAATTAAACCAAGCTGAGTAAATTATCGCCTGTGTTGTGGGTTTGATCCTCACTATAAACTCTGATTCTGTTTCCTTATACAAGGTTATCTAACTGACATCCCACCATGTCAGAATATGGCACAAGGCCATCTTAAGATGGGGCCGCGCACGAATCGAGACTCATGCGCGGTGGGTGAAAAATATTGATGCCGTCGGCATTCCCCCTTTTGGGGCTCCTCATGCACCAAGCAATAAACTTAGACCTGTAAGCAATGAAGCCTGAGGAGAAAGGTTTAGTCGGAGAAATATAACTACTCAGTACGAATGCCAGGCACCTGCCTGAAACCCGCACACCTGTTTCCTTATACGAGGATAAAGTAAGCTTACTAAATAACTAAGGCGCATACTGTAGAGGGGATGGTAAGCGAGTTTTTTTCCACAAATAAGTTTGCGAGTATGATGATAAAGCTAGGGTCCATATTCGATAGGTTCTTTTCGGATTTTTTCTTTTTTTCTTTTTTTTTTTCTTTCTTTCTAATGATATATCAACTTCATGGTTTATTTAATACCCAAGCCATCCTTGTAAAGAAACAGCAGTTATACTATTTAACCCATAGCTGGGAGGATAAGAAAGTTTATACTTTCCCGATAAGTTATAGTTTAAAAATGAACGTAATATCACCATTGGAGTTCGAACTCGTTTACTTTGAGGCCGCAGTCCTGCACTTTAGCTGTTACTCGACTAGAGCCTTTCTTTTATGGGAAATGATTTTAAAGATCGTCGAAGACTAAATTATTTCCAATGAATGCTTCTTAATTAAAGACATTCACAGGAACAAATTGCTTGTAACATTCAATGCACTGGAAACCAAACAATAACCAATTCACTTCCAGCATGATATTGATAAGTAACTTCCCTATCCTAATAAATCGGACTCTGGCTAAATAGACTTCTTTGTCTTAAATTCACATCTGACTTGAAAGGCAAACCCATATATAATATTTATTGCTCTTTCTACCGGCCAAGAAAATATCTACAGCGTCTTATAGCGTTGTCACCGACAACTGCCATATTTGTGATGACTAATCACCAGTAAAATGGAGTGTAAAATAACACAACATGTTTAAGGATTACAACCTTTGCTGCTTTATTCTCTCAGACCAGTCTCTTAAGTTGTGGAAGCAGGAAGAAATAAACAACGAATACAACATGTGGCTGTCTTTTCCTTCTTCTAGGAATTGTCTCTTGTTCCTTTAATTAGTTCCTCGTTCTCCGTTCACAGCGGATGTTTGTCCCTTCGCATTTCAGTCCCCATCAGAGACCAAATCACGAAATGCATGATATATTTATATATATATATAGTAATCTTTCCATGGCTGTTTTTATTCTCATCTACAGCAGCCACCCTTATAGAGCAGCAGTAGTTCCCCGATCGAACTATTTGATCCTGGCCGTTGAACCGTAGGGTTCATACGCCCAGGACCTGGTTAGGCATTGCGTTGAGTCGTCAGAAGATTTATCCGCTTGTCTTTACGTCCACCACGGCTCTCGAGATTTTTTTTGTGTTTTTTTTTTGTTTTTTTCTTTCTTTTCTGTTTTTCATTATTAAGTTTTAACTTAGTTCAAGTCAACAACTATTTAAAAAAAATCATTAAAGTACTTTATTTTTATGTTTCTTAGCATCCTTATAGGCATTCTATTTTACGTTAACTTAGGTTTTTGAGTTCTAATAAGTCCAATAGTGTTAGTTTCTTTTACCAAGTTCAATATTAATTTGGATTTACAGTAAAATTGTCTTTGAATTTAAGACACAGATACTATACAGCAGTGACTTACAAGGAAAGTACAATTTTTATATAAAATCATTCATGCATTTTAAATGACAGTATAGTAAAAGGACAAGGCGGCATCTCCACATTAAACGGTAGCTCTCTGAAACTAGTAGACAAGTTCACCTACTTAGGAAGCAGTGTCTCATCAACCGAGACAGACATCAACATGCGACTAGCAAAGGCATGGACAGCTATCAATAGCCTATCGGTCATATGGAAGTCAGACCTGACCGATAAAAGGAAACGCAATTTTTCCTAAGCAGCAGCCGTGTCGATACTGCTGTATGGATGCACTACATGGACGCTAACAAAACGCATGGAGAAAAAGGTTGACGGCAACTACACAAGAATGCTGCGAGTAATATTGAACAAGACATGGAGGCAGCACCCCACAAAGAAGCGGCTGTACGGCCACCAACCAGCCATCACGAAAATTATCAATGTTAGACGAACCAGACATGCGGGACACTGCTGGAGGAGTAGGAACAAGCTCATAAGTGATTTAATCCTGTGGACCCCTTCACATGGACGAGCAAAAGCAGGAGGACCAGCCCGAACTTACATACAACAGCTCTGTCCTGATAAGGGATGTAGCCCCAAAGACCTGCCGGAAGCAATGGACGATAGGGAGGGGTGGCGAGAGAAGGTCAGGGATATCCGTGTGGATGGCGTGACATAACGATGATATTTATATATATATATACATTAGGGTTTACAGAAAAACCTGTCCCACTTTCACCTCCAGTGAGTGACAGCTTACGGTCTCCGTCACCACTTAAACCTGGTGACCTCAGTTCTGGGTGTAGGATCAAGCATACCCTGTTTCCTGCAGATGCATATTGACCTTTCACAGCATGTTAGTTGTGGATTTCGTAACAGGATATACACTTGTGTAAACAAGGGGACTGCGTAAATGAATCTCGTGAATTAGGAAGCGGAAGGAGAAAGTGTGGACGTTGAAAATATATAGTCGACATAGTCAAGAGTGACCAGAAGGCTCCCTTTTCAATAGCAACTACACCAAGGTGTAGAGGAGGGCGCTACTCCATTTCATGGATTTCTCCACTTTACCTTTGATCCTTACCTTATAATGCTGAGTGTTAAACAAAGCGGCATCAAGTACCATTTTTTGAGTCTTTGGTATGACTCAACCTGGGATTGAACCCCGGTCTTCTGGACCATTGGCGAATGACAAGATATTTGGTACAGATTCAGATTCGATCAAATTCAGAGAGGGCAGTCGGCGAGTACCCAGAGGGAAGCGGCTACCACACCCTAGCTGAGAAGCAGAAGAAGTACTAACTGGGGCTCTGAATAGAGATCTATCACAACGTGGTGTAAATATGAATATGTGTCACCAACATGGTGTCAATAATAGCAGTCCTTCGTCTCTATCTGTTTCACGCACTTACAGCCATTCATGACAATAAAGAAGAGAGATATATTCTTTTATAAATAAGTATTGTGCCCCTTCATTGGTATACAACACTTCTTTGGTTTAGTTTCTTTGATTTAATGGCATATCAAACTTCGTGGGTTATTTAATGTCAAAAAATAGTAGTATTACTATTTGACTCATAGCTCGTGGGAATAAGGGGGTTCATATCTTTCCCCAAAGGCATTAGTTTAAAAGTGAATGTAATAGCATGACTGGAGTTTGAACTCACTTCCTACGTTGTCGCAGTCCAGTACGCTAGCCAATACGCCACGAAGACTTTACCTCCTTCTATATCTTTTTGCACATAAAAGAGATGGTGAACTCAGTCAACTCGTCTTCCTTTCGGTTGGTGGCTTTTCTTTTTTTTTTTTTTTTTTTTTTTTTTTGACAAGTTATCTATTCGCGTCTCAGTATCATTTGTTTACAATGCTGCCGTCTCTATAAATGTTAGCTCTTCACCAAAATGGAGTATCACTCGCTCGTTTGTTCGAACTGCTCGTATTATCAGTTCTTGATAGGGTATCGAGATCTTATCGGCGAAGAATTATTTTCATTTCTTTTACATGTCTGTCATCGGCGGAATGTTTCTAGTCAGTCAATTTTCTATGAATTCTGTGGAATGTATCTAGACGATCTTCATACCCGATTCAAGTTTAAATTCGCTTCGCCAGATCTTGTGAATCTCATTCATACCTTCTTAAGTCATAAAAGACTTCGTTCTCATCGCAAGTTCCACTTAAACAGTCCGTTCCCGAGAACAGGCAAAATGTGAGACAAACACCCCTGTGAGTATTTTTCTATTATATATAACTTTAGGCTCTTTAAGATTAAGATCAATAAGTATCTCATTGATCCTTGCACGTTTGAGTCATTACTCGGTCACCCATGTATTCATATTCCCATTATCATTCATTTCTCTCTCATAAACATTCTTTCTATTAATTTACGGCTCATCACCGTATCATCGTATCCTTTGGCTGGTTTGTTTTGATCTATTTGTTTAACGGCACATCAAATTCTTATGGTTACTTAATACCGAAACTTGATTAATTTGTAAACTTAACTATATTTTCGATGTTGAATTTGTGGGAAGAGAACTGAGCGACCTTTGGCGATTTGAAGGTTTGTCATATCTGAATATCAAAACTCACTGCCACAATTATCTGAGTGTGAAGAACACAACTAAGCAGAATTAATAGAATGAATATAGAAATGACATAAAATACTAAAAGAGTACATTCTAGAGAAAAGTACAATCATACAGTTGAAGAGTCTTTTGGTATAAGTTAAAACCCCTTAATAGAATGCAAGTTGTTCTGTAAAGACTTAAATCCAAGTGCGTGGTACGACATGAAGTTTGTTGGGACTCTTGTCACCCTGTTGAGAAACACACACACTTGTTCGTGCTTCTGCTTGTCGAGGTAGGAACGCAGAGAGAGAGAGAGAGAGAGAGAGAGAGAGAGAGAGAGAGAGAGAGAGTTTGGTGGATTTTTTCCGTGTTCTTTTATATATTACTTTTTACACCTCATCAAGAAGCCATTATAAAAACTATTTGGAAGGCTAGAGATGTGATCCCTTGAGATTTTTTGATTGCATTTTTTTTAGCTATAATCATCTGCTTGCACACAATAATATTATATCAAGTATTCCCATCTAATATAAATAATTTTCACATAGTTATATGTGTTAAAGTATATCCATCTAATTTTAATAATTTATACACAATTATAAGGTTTTAAGTAACTGTTCCTACTTAATAAGGAATATCTATTTGTACACAACTGGATGGTTTCAAATATTCCGATCTAATACGAATAATTTGCAAGTAACCAAACGATTTCAAGTAAGTAATAATGGCAATAAATAGCAAATGTAGGCTATGTGGTGATAGAGACGAACGATCAATCACATAATAAGCGAATGCAGTAAATTAGCGCAAAAAGTACAAGATGAGACACGACTGAGTGGGCAAGGTGACACACTCAGAATTGTGCAAGAAATTTAAATTTGACCATACAAACAAATGGTATATGCTCAACCCAGAATCTGCTCCGGTAAATGACACGTACAATTTTTTCTGGGATGCTGAGATACAAATAGATTATCTAATCTGGACCAGACGACCGACCAAGTGATAGTAAAAGAAGAAAAAAAGGAAAAAAAAAAAAAAAAGGAGAACCTGTGGACTTTATCGGCCAGGCAGACCACAGAGTAAAATTAAAAGAAAGCGAAAAGAGAGATAAATACCTAAACCTTGCTAGAGAATTGAAAAAAAAACAAACTATAGAGCATGAAAGTGACAATGATACCAATTATAACTGGTGGACATTGAAAAATCCTCAATAGATTGATAAAGGGTCGAGAAGAATTGGAAATAAGACGACAAGTAGAGACCCTTCAGAAGACAGCATTATTGAGATCGGTCTGAATACCGAGTGGAGTCCTGGGGACATGAGACGATTTACTGTTCTTCAAACTCCAGTGAGAAACTATCCACTAACGCTGGTGTGAAAAACTCTCAAAGGAGTAAAATAATAGAAATCATACAACAAGCTAATGCAGAAAATTGGCTCAAAAGAAGTACAAGCCTAGACACGATTCAGTAGAAAAAATGATCCACAGGGAATTGTGCAAGAGATTAAAATCTGACCATATAATTAGATGGTATATACACAAACCAAAATCTGTCCCAGAGAATGAGACTCGTGAAATTCTCTTAGATTTTGATTTGTTTGGTTTGGTTTTATGGCATATCAACCATTGTAGATCATGTAATGCCAAATCCTTTTTATACATATATATCAAACATATGATTTCTAAACACCTTTTGTAGTTAACATTTATAAACGAGCCCAAGCACATTGTTTTCACTTAGTTGAATGTTTTCATTTATTTCTATCTTATACGAATATTTTTATTTACTAATAACCATTTTTTTGCTTACAGTTTAATATTTTCAAGTATTGTGTCACTAACATTTCAATTAAACATGTCCTTAATGTACTGTTAAAAGTAAAAAAACGGTGTTTTTCAAACAATTCAGTTTAGCATAAGTACAGTTTTTTGTTTATACACAGTTAAATGCAAAACCCGTTCTATTTCTAACAATTCAGTTTAGCTTAAGTACACAGTTTTAACAGTTCTATTTGACCCTTACATAGGACCCTATCAGTTGTTACCACTCCGGATCAGAGCGAACCTGGAAGGGATAAATGAAAAGATACTCTGCATTTCTCAAAGCTCCAGTTTTACTGAAGCCTCAACATCAGATTGTTGAGTGTCATATCAGGACATTCACTGGGGGAGTCGTACCCTTCTGCAGAGATGTAGTCAGTGTATTCTACAGCGCTTGCCCACTTGAGAAATTGGATTTTGAGAAAGAAACAGATCACCTTATCCCGGCCAGAAGACCCGACCAAGTGTTAATTTACAAGAAAAAAAAGAACATGTCGGCGAATTTTACGATTCCAGTGGATCACAAAGTGAAAATGAAAGAAAGCGAAAATATAAACAAATACTTAGACATTACCAGAGAATTGAGAAGGCTGTGGAACACGATGGTAACGGTGGTACTAATTGTGGTTGGCGCCCGTAGAACGTTCCCTAAAAACTTGGAAAAAGACTAGTGCAATTGGAAATCAGAGGAAGAATAAGGACTTTTCAGATAACCGCACTGTTCAGATCGGCTAAAATACTGAGAAGTGTCTTGGAGACCTGAGGAGACTTGCAGTAACTCAAGCTCCAGTGAAAGACCACTTGCTAACACTGATCTGAAAAACTCGCAAAGAAGTGATAATAACCTGTTTTTAGCATCAAGCAAGAATTCTTAATGTTGATAATTCGCATAGAGTAACATTATCAAGTATTACTATCTAATAGTAATAATTTGTGCTAAGATGTTTAGTTTCAAGTCTCGCTATCTCATACTAATCCTCTATACAAAATGGTATCAAGGGTTCTTATCGAATGCACAATTCTTTAACTGATCTTTTTTGACTTATAGGATCCTGACAGCTATTACCACTCCGAGTCGGTGTGAACTTGGGGGTATTGGCAATGAATGAGTAACTCCAAACTAGCAAGAGTTCTAGAACAGGAACCTAACAACATGATACAGTTTAGCATCATACCCAGGACAACCTTTTTTGTTGTTATTTTCCAAAAGTTAGCCATCTTTGGAAGGGCACCGATTTTGATAAAAATATTTCGTGTTTAAAGTCTGATGGTTATAGTAATTTATTAAGCGAATGAATGGAACATCCAATGAGAAACGAACTCACTAGTGCAGGTTTGCTGGTCAAGTTTGCTAATCATTACATTACCCGAGGTGTCCAGTTATTTATTAAGCTTTTTGTTTAGATGTGGACAAGGCTGTATGAATGGGGCGCCCAATGGGACTCGAAGTTACTCGTACAGGTTTGCTAGTCAAGCTTGCTAACTATTTCACTATTCGAGTAATTATTCCGATTTGATAATAATTATTTGTTTGTACCCAGTTATTGAGATAAGCACTATTTCAAGACAGGGAAAACAGTCTTGTATTTCAAATTTTAGTAAAATTCATAAATTTATCACTTGAATTAAAGCTTGCCTATTAGGATTAGAATTAAAAAAAATTAAAGAAAAATTAATGGCTTAAGTATTAAAAAAATTGTCTGAACATTATTTGAACTAAAATGGGTTTGGCCACTTAATGCATGCACATTCAAAAAACAAACCCCTCGTTTTCAGATATGCTGTTTATCGACCATTTTTATTGATGTTTTATGTCATAAGCTCCTTTAAATCATTAATTCACTTCCTCAATTGTGTTGCGTCTTAACATATGCAAATCTATTTCTGTTTTTCAGCCTCTTTTGACTACAACAGCATTGTTTCTCAATCAATCAATATCAGTCGACTCAGAAGACCTTCCCACAAATATTTTACGGCACTCATTATTTGAGTTTCTTACATATATACACACATTTCCTACTTTTAAGTGTTGCGGCGTAGCTCATTTGGTAAAACTGTTCTCATCGAACACGACAGCTATAAAAAAACCCAGAGAAATATATATATATATATATATATATATATATATATATATATATATATATATATATATATGTTTTTGCACTTGGTTTGACACATAATCACAAAGTGATTTACTGACGACCAACACTCTTATAATATATATATATATATATATATATATATATATATATATATATATATATATATATATATATATATATAGTCCAAAGGGAATGTAACAACGCGATTGGAGTTCGAACTGCCTTACTTCGTGGCTGCAGTTCAGCACTTTAGCCATTAAAACACGGTGCTTGTCTAGAATATCCCGCTGAGGACAAAAAAATCACACACACATATATTGACTATCCAGATAGGAGTAAGTCAAGACACTATTTTTATCCGATCTGTATCCCCTGCAGAATGGTATGACCCTCCCAGACAAAGACTCCAGTGTAGGACACTTAGCGGCATATAGAGTTGGCGTTCGTTTCAATTCTTGAGTTTTGGGGTGTGTAGAGTTACATTTTCATTACAATTACTCCCTGGTCCACTTTGACGCGGATTGATAGTGCTTGTTAAGTTCCCATCTATGGATCAGACAGATCTGTTTAAAAAGGATTCATATTCAATAAGTCCATAGAAAAACCCTCTAAAAACAATTACACAAAAATGTTAATATGAACGTACAATGAAAGCGATTCCCTAACTTCTTGGCTTAAAATATTGAACATTTACTTTAAAAAACTACGTCTTCAACTCGCTACAATTCCCTCACCCGTTACATTTCTTTAGTCTTAAGACTTAAAGGATGGCGTCATATAACTAATTAGTGATATGTAGTATGGAAGACTAAAATGCAACTATTCCTTAAAAATAAATGACGGAAGCGATAAAAAATTATCTGGATTGTGAATATCAAATTTTTGCACACACACACACACACACACACACACACACACACACACACACACACACACACACACACGTGTGTGTGAGTGTGTGTGTTAGGTTTATTTGTTCAACAGTATATTCTTTGATGGGTTATTCATTGCTGAAAAGTGATTCATTTATACATGTTTATGTTAGTTAGTTACTTGTTTGGGTTTTATGGCATACCACCCTTTGTAGGTTATTTAACGCCAAATCGATTTTTATACAAATAAGCAGTTCTATTTCAAACAATTCAGTTTAACATGAGTTTAACACAGTTTAATTCAAAAACATTTCTATTTCAAGCTCTTCAGTTTATTCAAACAGTTCTAATTCAGCAAATTCAGTTTAGTATAAGTATAGATTTTGTTTACACACAGTTAAATGTGAAAAGAGTTCTATATTAAACAATTCAGTTTAGTGTAAGTAGAGTTTCAATGTCAAAAACAGTTCCATTTTAAACAATTTAGTTTAGCATAAGTACACAGTTTAAATGTAAGTACGCAGTTTAATTGTCAACAAATTTCTATTTCTAGCAATTCAGTTTTGTCAAACAGTTCTAATTCAAACAATCAAGTTTCGCATAAGTATGCAGTTTAGTTCTATTTAAACAATAGATAGGGACCTTTCAGGTGCTACCACTTCGGGCCAGAGTGGACCTGGGAGTGATGGCACTGAAGGGGTGCTCCACATTCTCCAAAGCCCCAGCATCACTGGAAACTCACCATCAGATTGTTTAGTGTCATATTTAGGACACTCGTTGTGGGGGGGGGTGTCATACCCCTCTGCAGAGGTGCAGCTGATGTATTCTACACCCCCTGCCAACGGGGCAATAGATGTTTATGGTAATCATAACAATAATTTCATCATTTGTTAAAAAATTTGTCAGAAAAATTTGTTTACACACAATTATGATATCAAGTATTCTTATCTTATACAAATAGTTTGCACACAGATGTAATGTTTCAAGTGTTCCTATCAAACACTAATAATTTATATGAAATCATACAGCTTCAAGCAACAATTTCAAGATAATAATAATAATAATAATAATAATAATAATAATAATAATAATAATAATTACCTTAGTTAGGTACATGACCAGTTTTATGGAGCACCCTGTGAAAATCGAACTAACAACAGTTTCGCAGGGAAAGATCTATTTTACTTTATTTTTTCAAGACGCTAATAAGTCAGTAGTTTAGTATATATATATATATATATATATATATATATATATATATATATATATATATATATATATATATATATATACTTTCTTCAAGAAAAAAACAAAATTCGGTTACATTAGGATTATAAATTTATTTCCATCCTATTTAGAGCATTGATATGAATCAATAACTCCTCCAAAATTTAACAGGGCTTCTTTAGATCCAACATATATATATATATATATATATATGTGTGTGTGTGTGTGTGTGTTGTGTGCACGGGCGTGGTTGAAAATACTTACTTGAAGATCAACAGCGTGATACACTGAGTCTGATTTTTTATATCTTAAATCTTTTTATTATTTTGATGTTAGCATTGTACTTCCATGCAATAATTTTGCAGCTTTTACGACCAATTGAGATCACATCTACCGGTGAGTTTACCATATATATATATATATATATATATATATATATATGTGTGTGTGTGTGTGTGTGTATGTGTGTGTGAATTGTTTTTTTTTTGCATTTGAATACAAGAACCCAAATGCGTCATCATCATTTTTGATTTTAAATTGTATTTTTCTTCATCTTAAGTTGTTTTTTTTTTTAAATTCAAACTCATTTAGGCTATTATCTCCTTTATGCTATTTCTGACTCGCCTTGTTCCTCGCTGTCATTGATTAACTACCCGAGGGAATTGCGTTTAAAGAAAGCACAGTTTTTTTCCAAGCAGCGGTCGTGTCAATACTGCCGTATGAATGCCCCACATGGACGCTGACTAAGCGTATGGAGATAAAGCTTGACGGCAATTGTACAAGAATGCTGCGAACTGTATTGAACAAGTCCTCGAGGCAGCATCCCACAAAGTAGCTGCTGTGCGGACACCTTCCACCCATCTCGAAAACTATCCAAACTAGACGAGTGAGACATGCGATACACTGCTGGTGAAGTAAGGGTAAGCGATGTACTCCCGTGGACCACTTCACATGGACGTGTAAGGGTAGGGCGACCAGCAAGAACTTATCTACGACAGCCTGATACAGGATATAGCATGGAAGATCTGCTTAGAGCGATAGAAGATAAGGACGAGTGGAGGGAGAGGATCAGGGAAATCCGTGCTAGCAGCACGCCATGATATGAAGAAAAATACTTGTTAACAGCAACAACGACGATAATAATGGTAATAATAATAATAGAGATGAAACAGTTAATAGCGTAATAAGTGAATGCAGCTAGCTGGAACAAAAGGAATACAAGACTAGACACGACTGGGTGGGAAAGGTGACCGAAAGAGAATTGTGCAAAATTTATTTTATTGACAAATAGTATACATACGAAACAGGAGGCACTCGTCGTCTAATAGTTAACGTGTTAAGAAATGGATATGGTGACCTGAGTTCAAATCCTCAATTAAGCTGTTTGCATTTTTTTTTTTTTTTACCTAGCGCTAATATCTTTAGGAAAGGCATGAATCCAACTCCTGCTATAGGTAAATAGCAGTGGAGACAGTTCTTTACCCTTGGTATGACAACCAGTCTAGAAGAAGGAAAACTCTGAATTCAAACATAACTTCGCAGAGAAATTGACCTTGTGTCAAATCCTGCTCGTTCAGAGGGATTGCGTTAATACAGATATGTGCACAATCCAGAATATGTCCGAGAAAATGAAACGGGTAAGCTTCTCTAGGAATTTGAGATACAAACAGATCACCCAATCCACGCCAGTCGAACAGACCGAGTTTTAATTAACAAAAACCAAGCAGACCACTGATGAAAGTGAAAGAAGACAAAAAATAATGCACTTTGCCAGAAAATTGAAAAAGTTGTGCGAAATACAGGTGAATATGATACCCATCTTTTTTGGAACAGTCCAAAAGAACCTGGAAAAGAGAGGTGTCAAATTGAAACCAGAACACAGACTACTAAAATCAGCAAAGATACTTGCTGTCTCTTAGACTTCAGGGAAAGACAACTAATGAGAATTGGCGAGAAAACTTGCAAATAACCATAGAAGGTGATCCACTTGGAACTGTACAAGATATTGAAATTTGACCATACGAACAAGTGGTATATGCACAACCCGGAATCCGTCCTGGAGACAAGACGCACAAAATTCTCTGGAATTTTGAGATACAAACGGATCATCTAATCTCGGCCATATGACCAGACCTTGTGAATGTCAACAAAAACCAGAGAACCTGCTGAATTGTGGACTTCACCATCCCGACCGACCACTGAGTAAAATTGAAGGAAGGCGAAAAGCGAGATAAGTACCTGGACGTTGCTAGGGAACTGAAAAAAACAAAAAAACAAACAAAAACTATGGAACATGAAAGTGACGGTGATTCCAATTGTACTAGGTGCACTCGGTACAGTCACCATCGGATTGGTATAGGGACTGGAAGAATTGGCGATCAGAACACAAATGGAGATCATCCAAACAACAGCATTATTAAAATCGGCCAGAATACTGGGAAGAATCCTTGAAACTTGAAGAGACTTGTTGTCAATCAAACTCTTTTGAAAGACCATCAGCTGATGCTAGTGTGAAAAACTCTCAAAGGAGTAAAATAATAATGTGTCCGTGATACCAATCGTAGTTGGAGTCCTAGGAATATTTCCCAAGAATCTGGAAAAGAGACTGGATGAAATAGAGATCGGATGAATAATTGAAACGATTCAGACCATGATACTTAGAAGAGTCCTGGAAAACTTAGGCGACTCGCTTTTCTTCGAAAAGTTACTTCTGGTTTAAAAAACTTATGAGGAAAATGGAATTTGCTAGTAAGGTTCAAATTCAGGCTGGGACTGATTGTATTCACTTCGCATTCATGTTTAGTTTGGTTTATTTGTTTTAACAGTATAGCAACCTTCAAGGGTTATTTAATGCCAAAATCACCCTTGTAGAAGAATAGTAATGATGTTATTTAACCTATAGTGAACATTATAGAACTTGCCCAGTCTTCTCTGCAGAGGGGTAAGAACCCCTCCCCCAACGAGTATCCTGATATGACACTAAACAATCTGATGGTAAGGTTCCAGTAATGCTGGAGCTTTGGGGAATGCGGAGCACCTATTCATTGCCATCGGTCCAATATTCACTCTGTTTCGGAGTGGTAGCACCAGGACTCTTCTTCGTATTCTGCCCGATTTTAATAATGCTGTAGTTTAGATGGTCTCCACACGTCTTCTTATTTCCAAGTTCTACAATCCATGTACCGATCCTTTGGTGATTGTACTGAGCGCTCCAATTACAACTGGTGTCACTGTCACTTTCATGTTCTACAGATTTTTCAGTTCTCTAGCAAGGTCTAGGTAGTTATCTCTCTTTTCGTTTTCTTTTAGTTTTTTTTCCCCCGTGGTTAGCCGGAACGACAAAGTTCACTATTCGGCAGGTTCTCTCTTTTTTTGTCAACTATCATTAGATCTAGTGGTCTGGCCGAGATTAGGTGATCCGTTTGTATTTCAAAATCCCTGAGAGATTTGTGCATCTCATTTTCCAGGACGGATTCTGGGTTGTTCATTTTCCATTTGTTCATATGGTCAATATTATTATCATTATTATTATTTTCTGAATATGCAAGAAAAATTCATTGTTCTATGAAATGCTTATTATCAGTGTATCTGTACATTCACACACGTTTTTAGCTACATATCTATCGACCGTTCGTGTGTGTCACACTTTAGTAATACAGCGTGGCTCATAAATAAGTACACCTGTAGCAATATTTCTTAAACAAAAAGTTTTTATCTTAACCATTGATGCCAGGATTTTACAATTTTTAACAGGGTATTATAGAATCAAATCGAATATTATTTAGTATTATTTATCATTAAACCCAACGACATTAAAGCTCTGCGTGATGGGTATTAATTTGAACGGAATTTGATATCGAGGCTCCAATTCTAGAGCTCTGAAAGATGTGGTGTATCCTTTCGAAACAATTATTCCCAGTTCCATACTGATCCGGAGTAGTAGTAACTATGGGTCAAAGAGATCTGTTTAAAATGATTAGTGTTAGTTTAATTTCTTTGTTTAAAGGCATATCAACTTTCGTGGATTATGTAATCTAGATATAAAGCCATTCATGTAGAAGGACAGTAATGGTGCTATTCAACTCATAGCTGGATGATAATGAGGTTCATGCCTTTCCTGAAAGTATTTGTCCGAAAGCAAACGCAATAACGTGATTGGAGTTCGAACTCGCTTACTACTATATCGCAGTCTTACACATTAACCGCTGCGCTATGAGGACTCTTTCCAATTAGTTTTTGATAGGAATACTTGCAACTGTATAACTGTGTTGAAATTATTTGTATTTGATAAGCATACTTGATATCATATAACTGTATGCAAACAAATAATTATTGACAAATAAAAAAATGCAATTAAAAATGAAATGAAAATATAGTTATGATTACAATAAAAAAATTTACAAATGAATTGAATTTCGACATTAAATAACTCATAAGGAGTTGATATGCCGTTAAGCAACTAGACCATCCTACTCTTTCTCTTCCGGACGAATCACTGTTACGTGCCCAGTTGTAATGATTTTTGAGGATTGTAGATCACCACTCAACAGCAGAGCTTTCAAATTTTCAAGTAAAACCTCTTAACCGATGTGCCCACGAAAGTACACCACAAAGAAAGTAAAACAGAGAGAGAGAGAGAGAGAGAGAGAAAGAGAGAGAGAGAGAGAGAGAGAGAGAGGAAATAAAAGGGAGGTAAAAGTAACAAGTAAACGAGAGCATGTGTGTGTGTGTGTGTGTGGAGCTATAAATATAGTCTCAATATGAGTTGGTATGTGTTTTTTTTTATATCACACACACACACACACACACACACACACACACATATATATATATATATATATATATATATATATATGTACACATATATATGAGGGTCGGCAGCAGAATTGATTGGCTGACCAAATGAGATTTATTTTTCAACATTGTTCCCTATACGGTTCACACACTTCTTCCACCGGTGTTGCAATACTTGGATCCCATTAGTGAAAAAGTCATTAGCAGCAGTTATGATGCCATGATATGAACTTTTCAGCCCACTCTCGTATATATATATATATATATATATATTTTTTTTTTTTTTCATATACATGCTGCAGCAAAAAGAAACCACCGCTGCACCACCAACGAAATATTAATCAGATGATGACCTTGGGGACAGACGTAATTTTGCAGTAGAATCATAATTACCACTAATTCAGAACCCTCCAGCAATACCTGCTGGAGTGTTCTGATATAATCACCGTTTTTTTTACAATATTTATTTTTTCTTTCAAGAAAAAAACAACTCGAATCAAATTTACCAGATCTCGGTATTTACATCCGGACAAGTACCTCCAAGAAAATCAAAAATAAAAATTTGAAAAAAAATTATTCATCTCTAAGACAGATGTATATGAAATACCTTGATAAATTTTACAAAAAATACAACAGAAAAATATCAAGACCTTTTAAAAAGATGACAAACCCAACGTCCTGGAAACTCCAGAAATAAAAAAGATCATACATGGAAGTAAGAAAAAAACCCGGAAATAAAGAAAGTATAAAAAAAACTGAGTAGAAAGAAAGAAAGAAAGAAAGAAAGAAAGAAAGAAAGAAAAGGAAATTAGCAGAAAGAAAACGTGCTAAAAAAGGGTGGAGGCGTAAATAAATAAACTATGCACAAAAAACAGCAGAAAGAAGTAACGCAAGAAAGAGGGCAAAAAGAAAAGAAAAGAAAGAAAGAAAGAATAAAAGAAAGAAAGCAAGAAGGAAGGAAAAAAGTGGAAAAAAAAGAAAGAATGCATTAACAAAAACAGAAAGAAACAAAGAAACAAAGGAAAAAAAAAAAAAGAAGGAAAATAACAGTAAGAAACCGGGTAGAAAAAAGGAAAGAAGCATAGAAAAATTAAATATGAATAAAAAATAGATTAGAAAGAAGTTACGAAAGAAAGAAGCTAAAAGAAAGAAAGAAAGAAAGAAAGATATATGTGCAGAAAGAAAGAAAGAAAGAAAGAAAGAAAGAAGGAAAGAGAAGGAAGTAAGAAAAATATGGGCAGAGAGAAAAGAAAGAAAGAAAGAAAGAAAGAAAGAAAGAAAGAAAGAGCAGAAAGTAAGAAAAAATATGGGCAGAGAGAAAAGAAAGAAGGAAAGAGAGAAAGAAAGAAAGAAAGAAAGAAAGAAAGAAAGAAAGAAGGAGCAGAAAGCAAGAAAGAAATATGTGTGGAGAGAAAAGAAAAAAGAAAGAAAGAAAGAAAGAAAGAAAGAAACAGCAGAAAATAAGAAAGAAATATGTGCAGAGAGAAAAAGAAAGAAAGAAAGAGAGAAAGAAAGAAAGAAAGCAAAAATAGACAAAGACAGAGAAGAAAGAAAGAAAGAAATATGAGCAGAGAGAAAGGAAGAAAGAAAGAAAGAAATCTGAAAGAAAGAAAGATTCAATGTCACAGATATGTCTGCAACCCCGTCGAACCTAATCTTATTAAAATAGGACTGGCCATGTTGTTGGAGATATTAACTTTGGATTCTCGAGGGAACGTTCACTGGCTTTACATCGTTCGACCTTCGCTAAAAATTATTGGATACTAATCAGTATTTAAGAGAATGCATCAGGAACAGCAAGTATGAAATATTAAATAAACAAAAACCAAAAAAGAAAAAGAAAACAGTGTGAGTTGGGGTGGGATCCCACCCTTAACTGCCCTTTGCTAACACTTTAAAAGTTAACTGCGATTTACTAAAAAACTCAAATACATTTCTGACTGCCTTTTACTTTTTTCTCTCTTCTCATCCATGAAGATAAACATTGAATCGTAATTACTGTTGAAATACTCCGAATTTATTCCTAAAATAACTCAGAAAAGAGGACCGAAGGGATACATATTCAAATAATACTGAAAATTCTGCTTTTTTTTTGTTTGATTAATGAAGTTAACAGTAATATACCTAGTCAGTATTAAAATGGGTGACCACTTTGGAACAACGCGTACGATTAGTGGCTTAGTGTGGTCTTCTGTCAGAATTATCGCACCTAAGTGATTAAAAAAGAATCGAAAAGTTTTTTTTTCACAGAATCGAACTTCATACAATTAGGCAATACTATACTTACGAGGTGGACGTAGTGTAACTGTTATCGTCGTTGGAAACATAATCAGCGACCTGAGTTCTAATCCGAGGCGAATCTGCTGGCGTTTTAGTTCGTTCTAATGTCATTGTGAAAGATATGAATTCGTCTATTCACCCTCCTCCTTGTAACGGGTAAATATTAGTTCTTTGAATTTGGTTTGGTAACCAATCTAGGAGCAGGAAAACACTAAATTCAAACTACCATACTCTGACTAAGAATTGACTTTTTATCGCATTCTTTCGGTGGCGGAGGGGTTGGGTATATACATATTTCCAGTAGTGTGCTAAACTAAATAAATAACTATGACATATCACGTGGTGCTAAGTTTAGTGAGTAAGGCGAGCGAACTTTTGTTTATGAGTTTGTTTCTGACTGGATACTCTGTCCCTTTGGCCGTTCAAACAGTTCTAGTTCTAACAACTCGATTTAACAAGTCATTTGTTTGCACAGGGTTTAAATGGTCAAACAGTTCTATTTGACTCATAGATAGAACCCTGTCAGGTGCTACCACTCCGGGCAGAACTCCACATTCCCCAAAGCTCCAGCATTGTCTAATGTCATATCTAGGACACGTTTTTATTTTTATTTTTTACGGGGGGCTAACCCTCTGCAGAGATCCAGTCGGCGTATTCTACAGCCCCAGTTGACTGAACTGAAAAAAATACGTGTCTACATTAATAATAATGATGATTCTCTGGTGTTTATTAGTTTATTATATACGAAAAGATAGACTTCATTCTAATTGAGAAACATTCTATAAATTTTTGTGAATATGAATACCGATATAGCATTTGTATATATATATATATATATATATATATATATATATATATATATATATATGTAACTTCCTAAATACTCGTCTTATATATTTTTCCTTACTTGAGCAAATCCATTTTAAATAGCTACAATATATTCCATCTTTCGTTAATATATATTCCACATATATCATAGTTTTATACTTTTTCTTTGTCTTTTTGTCTTTCTTTTTCTTCCTCCTTTTGATTCGAAATCTTTCTCAATAAACAAACGGAACATAAATTCTACACAATATTTCTAATAAGTCAAATAACGTAATGTAAACAAACAAACGCTGATTCATTAATTAAACAGCCAACTTTTTCTCATACAAATTTTCCCTATGTCTTTGTATTTTGCACTTTTAAACTTTTATCGATGATAATATCATCTCTCGCAGCCCTGATGATGGTTCATTAGAACCGAAACGCTTTGGTGTTCACTTTGCTTCTCAATAAATCTCTCCTACTAGGATCACCTTGTTATCAATTTTTCTTTATATATTGTTGGATCACGCTCCATCATTTACTTCCACACACACACACACACACACACACACACACACACACACACACACACACACAAACATATATATATATATATATATATATATATATATATATATATCATCATCATGTCGTGCTGGTAGCACGGATATCCCTGACCCTCTCTCGCCACTTTTCCCTATCGTTCATCGCCTCAGGCAGGTCTTCCGGACAGCATCCCGTATCCTCACATAGTTGCTGAATGTATCTTCGTGCTGGTCGTCCTGCTTTTGCACGGCCATGTGTGGGGGTCCATAGGAGTACATCACTTATGAGTTCGTCCCTAAAAAC
Organism: Sepioteuthis lessoniana; assembly: GCA_963585895.1. Lineage (NCBI taxonomy): Eukaryota > Metazoa > Mollusca > Cephalopoda > Myopsida > Loliginidae > Sepioteuthis > Sepioteuthis lessoniana. The sequence goes on from OY757921.1 coordinate 47,661,259, forward strand.
GAAATAAATCCGACTGCCTGAATATGTGCAAATATGAAAAAGTACAAGGTCTTCGGAGGATCATTTTGTTCCTTGCATTTATTGACAACGTTAAATGTTTTTTAATGTCTTTTTTTTAAACCTACATCAGGGCGTATGAATTTATTTTTAAAGGAAACGTAAAGATGAGAAAGTTTTCAACATTCTTTTTTCGTTGGTAGCGTTGTTTTAAATTTGCGTGATATAATTAGTGTTTGAAAAAAAAAAAAAAAAAGAAGAAAATCATATCAAACAAACTTGTAAAGAGAACGCCACCAACGTAAATAGAATGTTTAATCTTTCTCATCTTTTCATTTCACTTGAAAAAATCATACACCTTGATGAAGTTTTTATTATTTAGAGTATTCGGACTTGTGTCTTTATTGTTATATTCACAACGTTTCAGCCGATGCACCCTTTGGCCCTCTTTAGATGTTTCATGCCGAACTCGGAAGCCTACACAGAACTTCAAACCGAACCCTTTATTTAATATACGGATGTAGATTGTTCTAATTCCGTTAACCATAACTAGGTATTAATCTGTTGTAAGTATTATTACTTACTAGTAGTCAGGATTGAACCTACAACTTCGAGATAATTTAATTTAGAAGCACTTTAGCAAAATGCCTATATTCGTTGTGCCATGTATCCAGCTGGACAATTCAGAGTGAATTTTTCGAGACTTATAAACTTATCAACCTATGAAATATGACTAATTACGATAATGTACGATTTTTACTTTGAATTTTAACCGTGGACTAAATAAAGGGTTTGGTTGAAGTTCCGTCCGTGCAGGCTCGCGAGTTCGACATTAATCATCTGAAGAAGGCCGACAGATGAACCGGCCGAAACATTATGTATATAACAATAAAAATGAAGACAATAGTTCGAATACTCTGAATGATAATAATCATCAAACTTCGACTTATTCTTCGATAAAGGTTAAAAAAAAACCAACAAAAAACGAAACGTTTAACGGTAACAAATGATTCAATAAATAAAACGATCCTCTGAAGACTTGTTTTTTTTCCTGTTTGTACATTTTCATATATATATATATATATATATATATATAATCTAATAATTGACTTAAAAGGAACTACCCATTTTTATCAAACTCAAGATATAATGTATTCCCCGGTATAACGGTAAAAACTTCATTGTTTGCGGTACCGGGCCATTGGCCTGATGAATAGAGTGTTCGCCAATGGTCCGGGAGACCAGGAATCAATCTCAGGTCGAATCACACCAAAGACTCAAAAATGGTACCTGATGCCGCCGTGCTTAATACTCAGCATTATAAGGTACGGATCAAGGGTAAAGTGGAGCAATTCACGGAAAGGAGTAGCGCCCTACCCTATACTTCGGTGTAGTAGCTATTGAGAAGGGAGCCTTTGGGTCACCCTCGACTAAGGTCGCTAACATCTGTTGAGTTTTACTTGATATCAATTATATATATATATATATATATATATATATATATATAAGTAAAGTTGGCGACATATATATATAATCAATAATCATGTATGTATAATAATTATATATATATATATATATATGATTATTGATGATTATTATATACATATATGTGTGTGTGTATATATATATATATATACAGTAGATGGACAAAGGAGCTAGGACGAACAGGAATATTTCTTTTGTACCTACTTATCCCCCCGGCTATAGAGTAAATAGTACCACTAATATTCTTCCATAAGGATAGCTTTACCATTAAAT
>OY757921.1:47668013-47694319 GCA_963585895.1 Sepioteuthis lessoniana
ATTTGGTTTCGTTTTATGGCATATCATCCATTGTAGGTTATCTAATGCAAAATCAATTTTATACATAGAAACAGTTCTATTAAAAAAAAATTTGGTTTTGTATAAGAATATTTTTTTTTACACGCAGTTAAATGTCAAAACAGTTCTATTTTAAACAATTCAGCTCAACATAAGTACAGTTTCAAAGTAAAAAATAATTCTATTTCAAACAATTCAGTTTAATATAAATAACAGTTCTATTTCAGACATTTCATCTCCCACAAGTACGCAGTCCAAATGTCAAAACAGTTCTATTTCTAGCAATTCAGTTTAGTATACGTACGCAGTTTAACTGTCAAAACAGTCCCATCTTAACCATTTCAGTTTAGCATAAGTACACAGTTTAGTTCTATTTGACCCATAGATAGGACTCTTATTATGTGCTACCACTTCGGGCCACAGTGGACCTGTGAGCAATGCCAACGAAGGGTACTCTGCATTCCCCAAAGCCCCAGCATTACTAGAACCTCACCATCAGATTGTTTAGTGTTATATACAGGACACTCGTTGGGTGGGGTCTTACGCCTTTGCAGAGAACAAGAAAGTGTATTCTACAGCCTCAGTCGACTGGGTAAAAACATTTTTGAGACACCTTGTATATATTGTATCGATCCTAAATATGCACTCCGCTAACAATTTTTATAAAAAGTTAATTTTCTTCTAAACCGAAGCTACCATGAGTTTATAATCAGGTTATTATTTCTTGAGGGACATTATACAATCCAAACTAACCTATCAGCCTACTCACAAATCAACCTTGATAATAGATTATGTATATACGTTCCAGTTGGTGTGTTCCTTTGGCTTCTTCTGGTATATATACGCGTTAAAGCTTAAGTATCCCCTCCAGTGGATAGATAGAAAAATAGATAATTAACAATCCCCTCCTCGGCAGTGGGGGAATGGGATACACGGTCAGTCTGCGTTTCGGTTTGTGCTAATGCGCCAAAACCAACAGCAATCCCTTTAAAAACGTGAAAGTCGGTTTAACACATTTGGAGAATCCAGGGTGTGGGCTTCCCCTGGCGGAGGGTGCAAAAATTGTTCTAGTCCCTTCAGCATTCTTCTTGATGGTGGAGCATGAGGCATCAGGCAATAAACCCAATGCTTACTCCTATGGACAACGGGGGTAGCAGGTACTGTCCCGAGAGATGGTCTTCTGAGATATCTACAATTATGCACCTTTGAGGCAGAATGGACTGGGTACTTATTCAATTTGACAACCCCACCCCCAAGAAGAATCCGGTTGATTTACACGTCACTGTGCTCTTGTTATACATTGTGAGTTATTCTACCATACATACACCAGATCCTTACCTGTACGCAAAATTTTATGCATCTGCTTTTGCATAGGTATTGTAACCCAGTGGAATGCATTTGTCTGTGGTGAACATTCAGCCAGGAGTAATAGACAGGTGGCGGGTCAAGGCTCAGTTTCGGCAATGAGATTAACATGAGCATCAAGTGACTCCTTGTTGTTGGCTGTACACAGTCACATGCGAATTAAAAGAATTACTTTTAAAACGAGTAGTCTTTCAGACGCCAAGGGTGACTGACGTATATTTGGGGGCTTGAACAAGATAGCTCATCTTCGACTGGGGTTTGGTGATGATTTATAAAACAATGAATCTTTCCTCCATCGACTGAAGAAAAAAACAACGCACGTCTTCCTGTTAAGGAGATCGGTCAAAAAAGAGTTCGTCGCATCCAAAACAGACGTAAGATTTTGTGAGAACGTGTTCTTTTGTTAACTCGATCAATGATAGAAAGTTTTATTAAGTTTCAACAATCAAATTTTCCAAGGATTTTAAAACTTCCGGTGTAATCGGCACTGAAATTTTGTTTCTACGGCTTCATTGTTAATCTTTTAACAAATGAAAAGAAAATTTCTAGCACAATAAACTTACTTTTAAAAGATAAAAAATATCAGAGTGACTGTTTGATTTTAAAGGCATGTATCATTCTTTGAAAACTAGGACACACCTACACACAGGCGCGCACACACACACACGCAAACACACACATACATAGATACACACACACACACACAAGAACTGTGATTTTATTGTGCTCGTGCGTGCCTACACTGACTTTCAACTTCGTGTGTCAAAGGAACTTTATTTAACATTACAGAAACCGGGTCTTTGCAAACAAAAGGAGTTCGCATACAAGCTCTTGCTGAATGGTGGTTCCAGTTTGCCATTATTCAAAAATTGGTAGATAGTGAATGATAAAATTTATTTTGAGACTATATACACAAGTATAAACATTTATTTTGTGTACTATAAAACAAAAAAAAAAAAACCTGTAATGATAAAAGAATAGAATTTAAATTTAATATAATTTACACAGCTGTAACATACAGTATCGTACAATACTGTCAACCAACTTTGGGCTTATATATATATATATATATATATATATATATATATATATATATATATATATATATATTCAACTCTGTTTACTCGCTCTCTCTTTTTCTCAATATATCTTCACTTTTCTCATTCTTACAACGCCATCCTCCTCCTTTTTCTTCTATATTGGTTCAAATAAGTTTAGCTCTTAGTTTAAAAAAAGATGAAAAGCTTTCTTTTTTTAGACTCAATACTAGGATTATATTATTTGCAGTGGAAGTTGATACAGTGAAAATAGATATTATCATCTATTATTTATTACCAAACTCCACAACATTGAAGTACTGAAACCAAAAATATGAATATGTAGGAAATAAAAAATAAGTGACTTTCAGTAAACCATCCTAAATTAGGTATCTCATTTTGTTGGTACGATACAATCCTAAGTTATGCTAAATAATTATCGAAAGATATTTCAGTGGGTGGCCGAGAGGTCTGAAACTTAGTCTAACGTAAAGTTGGACGGGTTTCGATCCCGGCTTCGAGCGTCCTGCGTGTCTAGTCACACTGAAGAGTTCTGATAGAACGAAACAGTCTGTCTGTGGATGACAATATATACGCTCCCCGATTGGGGTTGAGCACTCTGGCGAAGGAATTGTCGGCCGCCGCTAGCGTAATGCAAAGCTCTTCGAAAGAATTGAGCACTCTGGTAGCCGATTGGGCATAAAAAATGTAAACAAAGGCTGCTGCTGCTGTTGCTAAAATAAATACCTTAAAATTCCCATAGCCAACATGGTCCGCTTGGTGGCCGAGAGGTCTGAAACGTAAAGTTGGACGGGTTTCGATACCGGCTTCGAGCGTCCTGCGTGTCTAGTCACACTGAAGAGTTCTGATAGAACGAAACAGTCTGTCTGCGGATGACAATATATACGCTCCCCGATTGGGGTTGAGCACTCTGGCGAAGGAATTGTCGGCCGCCGCTAGCGTAATGCAAAGCTCTTCGAAAGAATTGAGCACCCTGGTAGCCGATTGGGCATAAAAAATGTAAACAAAGGCTGCTTTGCTAAAATAAATACCTTAAAATTCCCTTAGCCAACATGGTCCGCTTGGTGGCCGAGAGGTCTGAAACGTAAAGTTCGACGGGTTTCGATCCCGGCTTCGAGCGTCCTGCGTGTCAAGCCACACTGAAGAGTTCTGACAGAACGAAACAGTCTGTCTGTGGATGACAATATATATATATATATATATATATATATATATATATATATAACCACTCTACTCATTAGATCGATAGGCCGATGAGAATCATATTTATCATCAGTTAAAATCATACAATACATACAGGTACAGTTCATGGTAACATTTGTAATTAGAACTTGCCAATTTTAATGAGTAACTTCGATTTTGTATTGATTTTTTTAAATACAGAGTTAGGTTTCTTAAGCAAGTTAATCTTACTCGATATTTCATTAATTTTTTCTTTGGCTGGAAATGTTGATTTTTAAATAAGAATATAAAGGATTACATTAGATTTTTTAAAAAATTACATTTAAATATCTAAATGTTTAAGCATTATCAGTTTTTAGCCCATATATGCACATGCATACCCAAAGCTGATATGCATATCACAGTAGGGTGTTCCGTAAACATGCTCACTAAACTGACCTCAGTGGTGAGGCTCTAGTTCCAGGGAGTGTGGAGTCTCCCCTTCGTTGTAATTACTCCGAAGTCCATTGACTTGGAGTGGGAGTACCGGTCAAATCCACTCTTGTAGAAGAACAGCAGTTGTACTATTTACGGAGTTAAGCGGGTTCAGACCTTTCCCAAAATTATTGGGGGGTATCCTCGTGGTGCAATGGTTAAAGTGCTGGACTGCGGAATCGTAATAAGCGAGTTCGAACTCCAGTTGCGCTATTACGTTCACTTTCGGGCAAATACCCTTGGGAAAGGTATGAACTCCCTTATCCTCCCAGCTATGGATTAAATAGCATCACTGCTATTCTACTAGATGGATGGCTTTGGCGTTAAATAACCTCCAAAGGTTGATATGCCATTAAACAAAAAAAACAAAACAAAAAAACAAACCAAACCAAAATTATTAGTCTGAAAGAGAACGTAATCGTGCGACTGGAGTTTGAAATTGCTTGCAACAATCTCGCAATCCAGTGCATTATCCACTAGGCAACAGGAAATCTCCCCCCATATAGCTAGAAAAAACAAATGATTATCATAATTGAAAAGTTACTTGCAACATCATTATTGCTTGAACATTATTTGGATTTGATAGGAATACTTGAAACCATGTAATTGTGTGGAAATAAATAACAGTTAATATTATTTTGTTTTTTCGAATTTTTCACACTAGTGTTAGTTGGTGTTGTTTCAACTGAGGTCCAAGTGACAGCAAGTCTCCTAGGGTTTTCAGGACTCTTCTCAGTGTTCTAGCCGTTCTCAACAATGCTGCGGTCTGGATGATCACGATTCTTTCTTTGATTTCCAATTTTTCCAGTTCCTTTTCCAAGTAATTAGGGATCGATCCAAGCGAACCAATTAAAATTGGTATTACTATCACCTTCACGTTCCACAGCTTTTTTTTAGTTCTCTGGCAAGGTCCGAGTATTTGCCTATCTTTTCGCTTTCTTCCATTTTGACTCGGAAGTCGACAGGAACGGCAAAGTCTACATTCTCTTTTTTTTTTTTTTTTCTTTTTTTTTTTTTTTTTTACCAGGTTTGGTCTTCTTGCTGGGATTAGGAGATTCTTTTCTGTCTTAAAATCTCAGAGAATTTAATGCATCTCATTCTCTGGGATGGATTTTTGTTTGTACATATACCATTTGGTAATATGGTCAAATTTCAATTTCTTGCACAATTCCATGTGATCCCCTTCTCCAGCCAGACGTGCATAGTCTTGTACTCCTTTTGGGGTAGTTTGCTGCATTTGATTATTATGTGATTATCCGTTTCATCTTAGTCGCCACATAATCTACAGCCATAATTATGTTACTCCTTGAGAGTTTTTCACATCAGCGGATGCTAAGAGTCTTTTACTGGAGTTTGAATGACAGCCAGTCTTCTCAAGTCATCAGGGCTCTTCTCAGTATTCTGGTCGATCTTAATAATGCTGTAGTTTGGACAGTCTCCACCCGCCCCGTTATTTCCAAATCCTCCAATCTTTGTACCAATCCTTTGGTGACTGTACCAAGAGCACCATTTACAATTGGTATAACCACCACTTTCAAGTTCTACAGCTTTTTTCAATTTCCCAACAAGGTCGAGGCCCTTATTCTTCTTTTCGATTTCTTTCAATTTTACTCTGTGGTCCGCTGGCACGGCTAAGTCCACAATACTGCAAGTTCTCTCTTTTTTTGTTGATTATTATTATTATTTTGTCGTCTGGACGAGATTTGGTGATCAGTTTGTATCTCAAAGTCCCTGAGGAGATTGTATGCTTTATTCTCCGGGACAGATTCTGGTTTGTGCACATGCCATTTGTTCGTATGGTCAAACTTCAATTTCTTGCACAATTCCCAGTGGACCACATTGCCCACCCATTCGTATCTAGTCTTATACTCTTTCCGTGCTAGTTTGCTGCATTTGGTCATTACGTGATTGATTGTTTCGTCTCTTTCATTACATAATCTACATCTGCTGTTTTGCTGCGTCTAATCTATTCTTGCTTTGATATGGTTGTTCCTTAAAGCGTTGTTTGAGCTGCTATTAGAAGAGATTCAGTTTCTCTCTCAATGTTTCCCTTTCTTAGCCTCGTCCACGTTTTCTCGAGTGAGATGTGGTTTGTTAGTCGCTTATGGCTCGAAAATTATTATATGGAAGGGAGTACCCGCAACGTAGTGGTTAACTGTGGCATTATAGTAAGCGAATTAAAACACTAGTCGCTCTGTTATGTTAACTTTTGGACTAATACCCTTGCGAAAGGCATGAACCCCCCTATCCTTTGTGAGTTTAATAGTACTACTAATGACCTTCCACAAAGTTGGCTTTGGCATTGAGTAACCCATGAAAGTTGATATGCCATTAAAGAAAGAAACGAAACCAAACTATTAAAAAGAAATTCTTAAACATATAATAGCTAGCGAAGAAATGATTATTTTTACTAAACAGAAATAATTGAAAACACATAATTGCTTGCAAATTATTTGTATTCGACAGGAATAGTTGAAACAATATAATTGCTAGTAAATTACTAGTATTAGACAGAAATCCTTAAAATCATAGTATACCAAAGTAGCTTTATGACGTGTGTGTATGTGTGTGTGTGTGCAAATATATGATATATTAATAATAAAACGACAAGAGTAACTTTTCTTGTAGATGACAATATAATATGCAAATTGTTTGCATTAGAAGAGTTCAACTAGTATCCCTTATCCTCAGGGGGCGTCTTCGTGGTGTAATGGTTAAAGCGATGGGCTGCGGAATCGTAGTAAACGCGTTCGAACTCCAATCGTGCTATTACGTTCACGTTCACGTTCAGGCAAATACCCTTGGGAAAGGTATGTACCCACTTATCCTTTCAGCTACGGGTTAAATAGTACCACTACTGTTCTCAGAGAATGGCTTTGGCATTAAATAACCTGCAAAGGTTGATATGCCATTAAGCAAAAAAACCAAACTAAATCAAACCGTATCCTCAACAAACCAATTATAGATATTCAGTGTGGGACAAAAGCAATAGAGTTGTGGATAACAATTGGAGCTAAATATCTTTTTTTTTTGTAGAGTGTAATATTATTGGTCTCTGTTGGTTCATAACCTGTATGCATTTAAATGGTAACATTCATATACCTCAGTAGTAATTTTGCCCAGTCGGCTGGGGCTGTAGAATACACTGACTGCACCTCTGCAGAGGGGTAAGATCCCCAACGACTGTCCTGGATATGACACTAAACAATCTGATGGCGAGGTTCCAGTAATACTAGGGCTTTGGGGAATGCGGATCACCCCTTCATTGCCATTGCTCCCAGGTCCACTCTGGCCCGACGGGGTAGCACCTGATAAGGAGCCTATCTATGGGTTAAATAGAACTAAGGGCATACTTATGCTAAACTGAATTGTTTGACTAAACTGAATAGCTTGAAATAAAAATGTTTTTGACAATTAAATCGTATTTACATTTAAACTGCGTGCTTATGTTAAACGGAATTATTTGGAACGGAACCGTTTTTTGACATTGAAACTGTATTTACACAAAACTGAATTGTTATATATAGAACTGTTTTGACATTTTACTGTGTAAACAAAATCTGTACTTACGCTAAACTAAATTAGCTGAATTAGAACTGTTTGAATAAACTGAATAGTTTGAAGCGGAAATGTTTTTGACAATTGAACTGTGTACTCATGCTAAACTGAATTGTTTGAAATAGAGCTGTTTATTTGTATAAAAATAGACTTGGCGTTAAATAACCTACAAAGGTTGATATGCCCTAAACCCAACCAATCAACCAACCAACATCTCATCTAGTGAAATCAATGTCAAGATATTTAAAGGCAATTCGTTATCTACAATATGGAAATCTGATCTCTCCGATTAAATAAAACGGGATTTCTTTCAAGCTGTAGCCGTGTCAGCGTTACTGTATAGTTGCACCACTTAGACTCTAATGAAAAGTTTAGAAAAAACCTGCTAGATGAGAACTACACTAGGATGCTACGTACTGTTTTGAACAAACCCCGAAGAAATACACTACAAAACAGTAGTTGTACAGCCACTGACCTCCAATCTCCCAAATCCTCTAAGGAACACGAACAAGGCATACTGAGGACTGCTGGGGAGAAGTAAGAACGAACGACATTCTCTTATGGATTCCAGCACTTGCAAAAACTTACATCCCTCAGCTCAGTGCAGACACTGTATGGGTTATAGAAGACTTACCAAAAGTGAGAGCCGATAAGGGCTGATAGAGAGAGAGAGAGAGAAAGAGAGATAAGGGGATCCGAGCTATCAGCAGAACCTAATGATGATGATGATGATGATGATATATATATGTATATATTTGATTATCCTGTTCTATAGATATGCTTACTGGCGCATCTGTGTTTACATCATATATATTCACAAACATTATACAATATTACTTTAAATTGGAAACAGATGTTATATCTGAATATGATGCAACCTTCTTAAAGTAGCGTAACGGTTATCAGCACGGAAAATGGAATCGGTGAGGCGTGCATGAATTTCGGCGGAGTCTGTTTATTTTCACTTCCCATCAGTGTCTTTGAGGAAAGTATCAGTCCCTGTGTTTATTCTCTATTCCATCGTCAAATTTCTTCACGAAAATACTTCGTCACTGGTATGTCACGATCACCGAAGAAGAAATGACTAGACTACCTAACTTTCTCATACAGTATAAGCGGCAAGAAATAAATATGTAAAGCAGAAAGCCCTGGTTTCCGCCAGATCACCGAAGTTAAGCCGTAATGGTCCTGGTTAATATAGTAATATTCAGTAATGGGTAAGCCCGCCAGATCATAAGAGATCTTCTTCCACTATGTCTTGTTGAGTAGTTCTCTTCTGGAAATTTTTTTTGTGTGCCAGTACTTCTGAAAGCCATCTGGACCGTCTAGATTGAATTTCTTTTCGTCCGAGAAAACAACTTTTCACCATTCTTTAACACTAATGGTTTGATATTGACGAGAATAGTCCAGTCGTTTCCCTTTGTGCTTCATAGTTAACCTTGGACGATGAATTCTTTTCTTATGCTTAATTTTTTCGTTGTTTAAATGCCTTCTAATTGTTCTAGCACTGCAAGGAGCATCCACTAGAGATTTCAATATTTTTGATGTTGGCGAAGTTTTCATTTTTACTTCATGAACAATTCGTCTTTTGAATTGTGATGATAATTTTACTGGCCCGCCGGTTGGTTTTCTTGTTTGGACCTTTCAAGTAATTGCAGAAAACAGTTTTACTGCGTCTTTAGACCTTCGAAATTTCTGTCTGAAAATTTTCGACTCTTTTCAGAGCTGTTCTCTCGCCTTTCCCAAATTCAGATAATCTAGTTCCTTTAGTCATTTATGTTTTTAGTATTTTAAGTATTAGCGTTTTCTTAGCTTTTATATTACGTATTTTCATAGCTTTTATATAATACGTTTTTTAATTAAATCAAGTCCTTTTTTCTTTTGTTTTTATTGGTGGTCTTCCTCTTATTAAACTAATAATACAATTCTACTGTACCAACACACACACACACACACACACACACACACACACACACACACACATATATCATCATCATCATCATATCGTGCTGGCAGCACGGATATCCCTGACCCTCTCTCGCCACTCCTCCCTATCGTTCATCGCCCTAGGTAGGTCTTCAGGACAACAACCTGTATCCTCACATAGCTGCTGAATGTACGTTCGTGCTGGTCGTCCTGCTTTTGCGCGGCCGTGTGTGGGGATCCATAAGAGTACATCTCTTATGAGTTCATCTCTGCTTCTCCAGCAATGTCCTGCATGTCTGGTTCGCCTAACTTGAATAGTTTTCGTGATAGGGGGCAGGTGGCCGTACAGTTGGTGTCTTGTGGGGTGTTGCTGACAGGACTTGTTCAGGATTGCACGCAGCATTCTTGTGTAATTGCCATCTAGTTTCTTCTCCAGCCGTTTTGTTAGCGTCCATGTAGTGCATCCATATAGCAGTATCGATGTGACCGCTGCCTGGAAGATACTGCGTTTCATTTTATCGGTTAGGTCTGATTTCCATATAGTCGATAGCCTATTGATAGCTGTCCATGCTTTCGTTAACCTCGTTTCGATGTCCTTTTCGGTTGATTCGACGCTGCTTCCTAGGTACGTGAATTTGTCTACTAGTTTAAGAGGGGTTCCTTCTAGAGTGGAGATGTCCCCCGTTTGGTTATAGCACATATATTCCGTTTTGTGTGCATTAACATAGAGGCCTATGCTTGCTGCTGCTCGTTCCAAACTATGCAGAAGTGTTTCGGCTTGGTCAGGTGTATTTGCCAGTATCGCTATATCATCGGCGTAGTCGGCGTCGGTAATTGTTGTTGCGGGGTATCTTCTGCTTCTTTTCTTCGTCAGTTCGAAGCCATTCTCTTTGATATATATATATATATATATATATATATATATGTATATATATATATATATATATAACAGAATTTGGCATTAAATAACCTGCAAAGCTTGATATGCCATAAAACACCAACCAACGGTGAAAATCAAAATATGTAAAAATCTTATGGCAGAATCGAATGACGCTAAACAGCATCTGGTGATAAGCCTCCTGTTATCAAAATCTGGAGTGTGTTAAATATCCCTTTGTTACCATTATTCCCACGTCCACTCTTACGTGGAATGTTTGCGCCAATTAGTCTCCTATTTATGGCTCGAATAGATCTGTCAAAAAAAAATTATTTGTATTTGGAATATTTTAAATCCAATACCTGTAAATGATTTGTATTAAGAATAGTTACTTGAAGCAATAATCGTTCGTGGCTAGTTTCACTCTCAAGATTTAACTGATGGTTTTTCACTGTGGTTTAAGTGACAGCAAGTCTCCTCAGGTCTCCAGAACTCTTCTAAATATCCTTGCCTATTTTAATAATGCTGAGGTTTGGTTCGTTTCGATTTATCCACTGATCTCCTGTTCATCAAATTTCTTATCCAGATTTTTGGGGACTGTTCGAAGGGCCTTGACTACAAATGGTATCACAGTCACCTAACACCGCTTTTTCAGTTCTCTGGTAAGATCCTGGTATTTGTGCAGCTCTTCGCTTTCCTTCACTTTTACCCTATGGTCAATTATATATATATATATATATATATATATATATATATAATTATTTCTCTAATTCTGGTGGCTTAAAAAGCAGATAATTCAATTTGTAAAAAAAAAAATATATTATAAACCGATATCTGGAAAAAAATTATAAAAAAAGAAAAGACTAAAAACATCCGAACAGCTTGAATATAATCAATCGTTACTGCAATGCCTTGCCAAAAGAAAAACATCGACAGTTATTATAAGGTAATTGGTAAAAGTGCTCAATACACTAAACAGAGTATACCTTAAGTGCTCAATACACTAAACTAGTATACCTTAAAGAGACATGATAATTCTGACTAAATAGGATTGGCCCAAACGACATTTTATTATAAAAGTGGCCCCCAGAACAAACCCACATTTTACTTTCCAATGAGCCAAGCTTTTTTGCTTTATGATAATTTTTTTATGATTGAAAGTTCATTGGGTCAACACTTTTTAGTCAGAATAATCCTGAAAATCCGGTAGGTAAAACCGGGTTTGGTTGTTCCTGGCTCTTTTAGGTCTTATATATATATATATATATATATATATATATATATATAAGACCTTCACTCTGTTCGACGATTGCTGATTGCATGAAACCCAGGGTCACAGACAGTACCATATATATATATATATATATATATATATATAAATGCTCTATCATTGATATTGAGCACGATTTAAGAATACTGCAACATTTGGTCCTCCATTAACTCACCAAGTGAGCTAGTAAGAACTATAAACCTCTCTCATATATATATATATATATATATAGTTCAAAACCGGCTCCGCCCTGTCGACTGAAGTTGTAGGTTTATGTCAAAAATAAATTTAAAAATTTAGCATAAATGCTAATATACTATAAATGAGTTGAAATTTCTTCTTATTTGAAATTTATAAGTCTCTTAATCTTCTTTTTCATATATCTGATTTTCATAATTTAAAAATTGTAAACAATATCTTTTTCTTAATTTTTGAGTTTGGTCTTATATTTTTGTCCAGGGGTATATATATATATATATATATACCCCATATATATATATATCATAAAGTTATGTCGGTATACAATCTACCCTTTATAACTTAGATGTTTTAGGTCAACGTGAAAAAAAATAAATAAATAAGAGGTTTTATTTCCGAATCGGATAAGAAGATTCTTGTCCATCGCCTGCGAAAATGCTGGTGACTACGTAAGAATGGTGTTTTATGGCAGAAAGCTTGAAAAAGTTCAAAATACCCGGCACTTGCGCAACAGACCAAATGACATTGAAATAAATAAATATGGCGTTCTTGTGCCCCCTGTCTCTGTTGTAGTTTCAGTGAAAATAATTTGAAGGAATTACTTTGGGAGCCAATGTCTCATGATTGTGGTATCTATCTTCGTCTCTGGAAAAATTGCATATAACAATAAAACCTGATGGCTAAGAGTAAAAATGAGTGTTTGAATTTACCCAGCCCATCTCACCACGAGCAGGTAGCGACACAAGCCCAATCTTTTAACCGGAATACAACCGGTTTTGAATTCATAGTTTTTCTTCTCCTAGACGGGTTGCTTTCCCAGGGCTAAAGAGCCCAGTCTGTCCAACCATTTATCGATTGCTGGGAGGAGAACATATGGATTCGTGTCTTTCCCAAGGTCATCAGTTCCAAGTGAAAACAAACAGTCTCATCCAAGATTTGAAATCGGGTCGCTGAGTCCATTTCATATGAAGATAACCATTACACTAAGAGCATCTTTTGGGCCGAGAACTAACTCTATACAACTGTGTTATTGTTCTCGTATCTCTGTAGATAAATAAGAAAATTTGTTTTCGGCTCTTTCTTTATATTTCGTGAACACACACACACACATATATATATATATATATATAAGCCTGTAAGTTGTTTTGTCTGTAAAGTCGGCAACGCTTATGTGAACACCAAATATTCATATTCAGATAAACTTGATCGTAAGTTCACTGTTTAGACTAAAATAAAATCTTAAAGAATTAAAAAAAAATTGTTCGTAAAATGATAATTAAAAACAAAACAAAACAAAACAAAACAAAAACGATGAAATAATCTCAGTGTGGATAAATTTAAATTTCTCTTAAAAAATCGTATTTACATTTTGAATTTGTGCTGTTGGTGAGCCTTTTTTTACTTTTCATGAAAAAAAAGAAAAATTTGATCTTAGTTAATACACACCCACACACACACACATATATATATATATATATATAAACGAAGACTAAATGTTTCAGATTAAATGTATACATGTATATGTGACTGTATATATATATGTGCATATATGTGTGTGTGTCTATGTATATACATATGTATTTTGTTTGTTGGCTTTTACTGGTCGAAAAACGTGATAGATATGTGAAAAGTGATATACATACATATATATATATATATAAAAGCATATACATATGCATATATATATATGCATATGTATATATGCATATATATATATGCATATATATATGCATATATATGTGCATATACTTATATATATATATGTATATATATACATATATATATATATGTGTGTGTGTGTGTGTGTGTGTGTGTGTGTGTCCAGAGTAATCTTCATTAATTGACTTAATAATTACAATGAATGCATTTTCAATTGATCTGTCCCTAACATCAACACACACACACACACACACACACACACACATATATATATATATATATATATATATATATATATATATATATTATTCTCAGCTAATATGTATAACAAGATTCGAAGTATAGGGCACCCAGTGAGAATCAAACTCAGTAAGCACGGTTGCCTAATGTAGTTTGCTAACCAGAAGACGTGTTCTGTTTCTTAATATATATATATATATATATATATATATATATATATATATATATATATATAAGGAAAATAAATCCAACTGTATGTAAATATAAAGATATACAAAAATAAAATATAAATACTATATCCTCTGAATATTATATGAATGTATACACACATGCATATATATACATGCATATATATATATATATAGAGAGAGAGAGAGAGAGAGAGAGAAAGAGGGAGAGAGAGAGAGAGAGATAGGGTATGGTATATATATATATATATATATATATATATATATACTTTTTTGGAAATAAAGATTATGATCTGTGAGTTACAATTTTTTATAGACTTTTTATAGCATCAAATTTTCTGCTTTTTATAATGTTGTCACACTTTTTAAAAATCTTTAATTTAATTTTTGGTCTCTCAGCCACACCTCCTTTTTTCAAAATCTCAGGGTCTGTTTTTACAATAAACAGTTCCATCTTTATTTAAAATTACTTCAAAGTTTGTTTTTGAAATCTGAGATTTCTACACTTTTACAGCAAAATGAAAAGTTCAAAATACCCGGCACTTGCGCAACAGACCAAATGACATTGAAATAAATAAATAAAAACTTATAGAAACAAGACAAAACAAAACAAACAAACAAACAAAAAAAAAAAAAGACAAAGCAATCTACAGCAGATTCTCGCTTTTGCAGTTCTGTTAAGATAGACACCTGAGTCACCCATCTGCCTGTCTCTTACAATGCCATTTTTCTACTTGGGTTGGGGTTACTATTTGATTGTAGAATGATTAGTGAGTGTCGCTGTGATGAAGTTATTTTCTCCAAGTTAAAACTATAATATAAGTTTTTGTTAAGAGAAAACCATCCGTAAAATAGAGTTGGTGTCAAGAATATGGAATAAGAAACATTTACAAATTTAATTAGTCACTGAATATCTATCTATCTATCTATCTATCTGGTAATCGCATTGGTGAGAAACTGATAGTCACCAAGCAACGCTGACTTTATGTCTACACTATCCTAACTTAGATGTATATATTTTATCAGCAACACTGAACACTCTTTATTTTCAAATATAGTAAAATACATTGTATATATATATATATATATATATATATAAAGGGTGAAACCTTGGTAGACTCGCTCTTGGCCACGTAGGAATTATTTTCATTATATATAAATATATATATATACAGTCAGTTCATATCTATCTATCTATCTATCTATCTATCTATCTATCTATCTATTCTTTTTTTAGTAGAGAGACTTATGTATATTTATATACACGAGGGTATGAACAAAAAGGGTCGAGATTTAATCTTTTAATAACAAATTTGAGAATTCGTTCCCAACTGAGCAATTTATGCAATGAAGCGATGATGTCTAGACGTCCAAATGAAGTCTAGACGAATCATTGAAAACGTGAAAATTATTCTCGCTCCTTAGTCTGGTTACTTTTTGGTTAGAAGTTTTGGGTGAAACACCGAATTGTGCAAGTATAGCACTGTCTATACTCATATGACTCTGTGAGACATTTCCTTATCTTCAATGCCAAAGATTCATCTCAAGGGTAAGATTTGAGGATATGGTTGACACTAAAGTTCATACGACAATGCATTCACACACCATACTAAGAGAGGATTTTTACAAGGGCTTTGACAAAAAAAAAAAAAAAAAAAAATCGCTGAAACAAGTGTGCTGAATGCCAAGGAGACTAGTTTCATGAAAATGAATGTTTCCTTTGTTGTTTATTTCTGCCTTTATAAATAGAATTTAAGTTTCGATATGTTTTTAACACACCTCATATATATATATATATATATATATATATATATATATATATATATATATATATTCAGTTTTGCTTCCGTTTTGGTTTTAAGCCTGTCTATTCTTTTCAGTTTTATGCTGCTCTCTCTTGGGCATTTATCACTCTTATCTTTTAATACTAACATTTTGCCCAGTCGGCTGGGGTTATAGAATACACCGACTGCTATTCTGCAGAGGGGTAAGATCCCGCTCCCCTACAAGTGTCCTGAACATGACACTAAACAATCAGATAGAGAGGTTCCTGTAATGCTGGAGCTTTGGGGAATGCAGAGTGTTCACGCTGGCCTGGAGTGGAAGCACCCGATAGGGTTCTGTCTATGGGTCAAATCTATCCATAGGGTCCTATCTATGGATCAAATCTATCCATAGGTAGAACCATAAACTGTGAACTTATGCTAAACTGAATTGCTCGAAATAGAACTTTGACATTCAAACTACGTACTTATGCGAAACTGAATTGTTTGAAATGGAACTGTTTTTAACATTGAAACTGTACTTAGAACTGTTTTGATATTTGATTTCGTGTAAACAAAAACTATACTTATACTAAACGAATTGTTTGGATAAGAACTGTTTGACAAAACTGAATAGCTTAAAGTAAAAATGTTTTTGAATATAAAACTGTGTACGAATGCTAAACTGAATTGTTTGAAAACTGTTTGTATAAAAATGGATTTAGCATAAAATAACCTACAAAGGTTTATATGGCATAAAACCCAAACAAACTACCAACATTTGTAATAATTATAATCCTATCTATCTATCTATCTATCTATCTATCTATCTATGTCAGACTGTTCCAATCTACCTCTCTCTATCTCAGTCTGTTTATATATATATATATATATCTCCCTCCCTCTCTCTCTCCCTCCTCTCTCTCTCTCTCTTTATATATATATATATATATATATATATATATATATATATATATGCATGTATGTATGTATCTATTTGAGGGTCAGCTGTAAAGTTCACAGGCTGACCAAGACACTCTAATGGAATGTGACCAAATGAGATTTATTTTTCAAAATAGTCTCCATTGCGGTTTACACACTTCTTCTATCTGTGTTGCAGTGTTTGGACCCACTTCAACAGTAGGTATGACATCATCATATGAACTTTTCAGCCTTTGAACTTTTCAGTTTACCTTCGTGCATATGTATATATGCACGTGTGTGTGTGTGTGTGTGTGTGTGTATGTGTGTGTGTATGTGTGTGGTTTGACGTATAGTTGTTATATTCACCAATGAATAAAGTACTTTGACAATGTAGGTGATTTGCTGTTTAAATACCAACATGTAATAAATAAGGAAGGAACTCCGAAAGTAATGCCTCCTATTTATATTCTAAGTAACTACAATATATACTGGAAGCAAAGGGTGTCCCTGTAGAGTAATAGGTGATGTTCTGGACTGCGACACCATAGTAAGCGAGTTCGAACTCCAGTCGCTTTATTAAGTTCACTTTCGGATAAATACCCTTGGGAAAAGTTTATACCTTTCCCGAGGGTATTTATCCGAAAGTGATAAGGGGTACTTATTATACCCCTTATCCCACCAGCTACAGGTTAAATAATACCACTACTGTTGGTTTGTAAGGATGACTTTTGCATTAAATAACTCATGAAGTTTGATATGCCATTAAACAAAAAAAAAAAGAAGATAACTGACACGGAGTTTTAGTGCCTGTAAGGATTCCATCTATGGGCCCAATATAGTAAAATTATTACTACTTGATAGGGATACTTGAAACCATATAACTGTGTACAGCTTATTTGCATCAATAGTAATCCCTTGAAGCTATAACTTTGCAAATGCTTATTATTATTTAGTAGGATTAGTTACCTCAAACCATATAATTGTTTGCAAATTATTAATATTAGACAGGAATACTAGAAACCATGTAGGTGAATACAAATTATTACTTTTTTATGGGAATACTTGAAATCATATATCTGTGTGCAAATTATATGTATTAAGAATTATTTGAAGCTATAATTGTTTACAAAATATTAGTTCCATGTTATGGGTAAATAGTAGGGCAGACTATCTTTAGCTTTCATTAGGCAACCAGTCTAAAAGCAAAAATGTGAATTCGAACCAGCTTTACTTCACTTACAAATTCACCTTATGTCAAATCTTGGTTGTGGTTAGGGGGGGGGGTCCTCGTGGTGTAATGGTTAAAGCGATGGACTGCGGAATCGTAGTTAGCGAGTTCGTACTCCAGTCGCTATTACGTTCACTTTCGGGCAAATACACTTGGGAAAGGTATGAACCCCCTTATCCTCCCAGCTATGGGTTAAATAGTACCATTACTGTTCTTCTAGGAGAATAAAATTGGCATTAAATAACCTAAAAAGAGTTGATATGTCATTAAACAAAGAAACCTTGGGTGTGATTGTGGTGAAACCGTATAAAGTAAAATTGGTGACCTTAGTCGAAGGTGACCCGAAGGCTCCCTTTTCAATAGCTACTACACCAAGGGGTTAGGGGAGGGCGTAACTCCATTCTCTGGATTGCACCAATTTACCCATGATCTGTAACTTATAATGCAAAGTGTTAAGCAAGGTGGCCTCAAGTACCATTTTTTTTAGTCTTTGGTATGACTAGAGCTGGGATTGAACCCATGTCTCCCGGGTCACTGGCGAAAACTCTACTCATTAGGCCAAAGGCC
Source organism: Sepioteuthis lessoniana (assembly GCA_963585895.1). Taxonomy (NCBI): domain Eukaryota; kingdom Metazoa; phylum Mollusca; class Cephalopoda; order Myopsida; family Loliginidae; genus Sepioteuthis; species Sepioteuthis lessoniana. Next base: position 47,686,509 of record OY757921.1, read on the forward strand.
CGGTATAATTTCTAGCAAAAATGATTGACTTCGGTATTAAATAATCCAACAAGGGTTGTCATGCCATAAAACCAACCAATCAAGTAAGCAAGCAACCAAATCAAAATAAAACGAATCAGAACATTTTATATATATATATATATATATATATATATATATATATATATATATATATATATATATATATATATATATATATATATATATATGTGGGGGGTATGTGTGTGTATATATATATATATATATATATATATATGTTAAAATTATTGTTTAGTTTTTAATCCTGTTCAATTTTAATTTTGTTCTATTAATTATTCATTTTTTACGATTGTTTAATTTTATTTTATTTTGTATTTATTTCACCTCATTAAATAATTTTTTATTGATATGTTTTTCGTTTGTATTTTTATGTCTTTTTTGTTTTGTTTATTAATTCATTTTGTGAAATTTTTTTTGTGATTTTTTTTTTATGTATTGCATACTTGAGTTGACTTGAGTGCATTAGCAATAAATTTAGCAAACTTAGATTTTCCTCACACTGCACAAAAAATGGCGCTGTGAATATTTGCATCACTCACTCTAATCTTATTTTTATTTACTCAATGCCTTTCGTGCGTCAGTCATTGGCTAAATGAAACACTATTGGAGCTGTACCCACTAAATTTTCTAGTCACTTATCGAATCTCAGTTTTAGGATATATTTTGGTTAGTTGGATGATGTTTTACGGCATATAAACCCTTATAGGTTGTTTAATGTCAAGTTCAGTTTATATATATATATATATATATATATATATATATATATATATATATAGATATAGATATAGATATATATATATAGATATATATATATATGATTTGTGGGCGAATAGTTTGTAGGTAGATTCATCTTTAAATAGCCCAGCCGTCTAGGGCTGTGAAATACGCCGACTACATCTCTGTAGAGGGATAAGACCCTCACCAACGAGTGTCCTAGATAAGACTCTAAAGTGTATCTAATGCCGAGGCTCCAGTCATGGAGCTTTGAGAAACGTAGAGTACCCCTTCATTGCCATTACTCCCAGATCCACTGTAACCCGGGTTAATCGTACCTGTCAGAGTACCATCAGTGGGTCAAATAGAACTGTTTAACTATTTTACTCGTGTGCAAACAAATTATTGATGTTAAATTGAATTGTTAGTTTTACATAGCAATACTTTAAACCATTTAACGGTAGGCAAATAGAACTATTAATGTTTGATAGCAATACTTGAAACCCTTTGCCTGTGTGCAAACAAATGAGACCTAGGTCATTTAAAATTGTTACCCATAAACTATTCGTTCACAAATCATATATATTTAGTTATATATGTATGTAGAATAAGGTAAAAACGGAAGAAAGGTATATGTTTGATGGTTTTGTTTATTTGCCCACGGGTTTCGACTTCAAAGTTTTGTCTGAATACAAAAATATTCTATCACAATTATTTTTATATGAGAAATAATTATAACAGATAAATATTTTCATTCAGTGATAAATCTTCATCAAGGCTTGTAGATATATGTATAAACAGGGTTTGACATGAAAAAGCTTGTATCAACGCTTGATACCTCGTAAAACACAACTAAACAAAACAACCAACCATTTATTTCTAAACGAATTATTAGAGCTCATTTTTTTGCTAAATTTTAAATGGTTTCAAGTATTCCTATCTAACATTAATAACTCTATCTAATATCAGTCATTTATTTATACACAGTGAAATGTGTAATTAGTAATTCTATTTATCAAGTATTCCGAGGTAATATAAATAATTTTTGCATAGCTGTTTGTTTTCGAATGATTAATTATAATAATCCTTTGTAAATGCTTTAATAGTTTTATTTGACTTGTAAATATGACCCAACTGATACTATGGGTCTGAGTGGATTTGGTGGTAATGGTAATGAAAGCGTACTCTACATTCACCAAAGCTCCATGACTGGATCCTCAACATCAGATGGCTTAGTGTCATACTCAAGACACTCGTTAGGGGGTGGGTCTTATTCTGCAAGCCTATCCGACTGGGTGGTTTAGCATATTAGTTTCTGAAACTTCTAAAGCTTTGTACGTTTTTATAAAGGGTTCGATTTACAATGTAATATTAGTACAAAATTGGACCCCTTTTTGTATCTATCAGTTTGGCTAAACTAAATCTTATTGATGAACCGTTTACAGTAGAAATCCAGCTTAAAATTCCCAAGTCAGAAAGTAAACAACAATAAACAAACAAAACAAAAAAAAAAAAAACGCATTGCTGTGTATGGATTTGTAGAGGAGGCGCAAAAGGCGTAACAGTTATCTTCTTATGAAATAGACACGGCTGCCTGAGTTCAAATACTGGAGGAGACTATTTATGTTTCACTTAGCGCTAATGCCCGTGAGAAAGGCATGGATCCATGAATCTCCCCACCTCCAACTATGAGCAAATAGTAGAGCATACTGGGTTCTCTAGCCTAGGTGCAGCAACCCATCTAAGAGAATGAAAGACTGAATTCAGAACCAGCAGTACTCCGACTTAACGCCATGTCAACCCATCTGGAGTTATTTTATGCCTTGAGGTTTGGGAACTGGAGTCCATTTATATAAACCATTTATATGTACATTTTATGTAGATTTTTTTGGCACACGGTTATGATATCAAGTATTCTAATTCAAATAATTTGCAGATAAATCAATTTGATCCTTAGCGCACCTCGTGTAATATCATGGATAGCAAGTTGGTTATTTCCCCCATAGATGGGACCCTAACGGTCTCTATATCTCAGGACCATCGGTGATCTGGGCATAATAACAATGAAGGGGTACTTCATATTTCCTAGAGATCTAGAAATAGAGTCTCATCAGTAGATGCAGTTTAATGCCATATCCAGGACACCACTTTTTTTTGGTTGAGGTCTTCCAGCAGACCGGGAGGACGTTTAAAGGAATGAGAGTGAGTAAATAGATATTATTATCAGAGTATCTGAAATTTTTTTTCCTTAGAAAAATCTGAAAAAATATCATACCACTTTTTGATTATTTGGTTTGTTGGCTGCAGTTTGGTTTCCCGGCGCGTCATCTTTTACTGACGTTATTTTTTATCCTCTTTTTCTCCTATTCTTTCAGTGTCCTTGTTTTTGTCTTTTTCATTTAATTTGATTTTAATTCTCAAATAGTATGTTCTGCTTCCTCTTAGATATGTTTAGCGTGGAGTCAGTGGCAATGAAAGTCGCTGCTGTCTGTCTGAATTTTTTTTTTTATGAATTATATTTTTCAGTGTTAATCCATTTTATCATCATGATATATATATATATATATATATATATATATATATATATATATATATATATATATATATGATACACACACACACACACACACACATATATATATATATATATATATAGATAAATAAAGAGAGACAGATAAACAGTCAAAGAAAGAGTCGTTCTTGGTGTACTGTCGTCTAAAATGGACACGTAGACCAAAGTTCAAAACCTGGACGAGGCTGTTTGCATTTCACATAAAGTTAATACCCTTGGGAAAGATATGAATCCAACTATCCCCCTTTCAGCTATGGATAAATTGTAGGGCAGATTAGGCTCTTTAACCTTAGTATGGCAACCGGTCTAGGAAAATAAAACTCTGAATTACTGTATCCATTGTTGAATAAAAGTTCATTTTCATTTAAGCCCAAGATAACATTTTAAAAAATGTCTTTCCACATTATACCATGGAAATGGATATCATTAGGTTTTAAACCAGTTCTTTAATTCGCATCCATTTTTGAATAAAAGTTAATTCCCTTCTAAACACAAGATAACAACTTTATCTTTTAATTTTTCATAGTGTGTTATATCATGGAAACGGATATTATTAGTTATTATTGATTATCAAACTTTGTGTATCTTATCTAAAGTAAGAGATACAAACAACTATATTAAATCTCTTCAAATATATCTTTAAAAATATCATGCGATTTTTTTCTTAAAAGAAAAACACATTAAGAATCGGATGGGGTAAATAGAAGGAAATGTTTGCTTTTATTTTGATCTGAGTCTTAACGTTTAAACCTGTGTCAATTGCTGTGGCGTAGTCATCTGGGAATAATTGTTACTTGTTATGTTGGATAATTCTACGATTGAAATAAATAAACAAATGACATTACAATCACAGTTAGTGTTAATTGAATCTAATGGACTTGGCTAATTTGTTTGATCTTTGAAGTGGTGATTGTTTTCCAAATTTGAAGCCATTGACACTTAATTAAAAAACGCTTGGGACACAGGTAAAAAAAAGAAAGAAAAAAGAACCAAAATACGTAAAAACAAGTACCACGTTGAAAAGTAGCGTTTGAAAGATAAAAAAAATTACCGTATTTTTATGTTCGCGTGTGAGAGATGGTTTGCAACAAGTTGTTTCCTCGTATCATTTTTTTAGATATACAATAAATAATTAAACGAATGATTAAATAAAATCATGGTTTATATTATAAAATTTTATTCTTTACAATTTAATGATTATTTTTCTAATGATATCGTTTAAAACCGTTATATTTTGTTCTATTACAGAACATTTTTAAGTGACAACAATATATAAGATTATCGTATCTGAAACTATATATATATATTGTGGGGATTATATATATATATATATATATATATATATATATATATGTGTGTGTGTGTGTGTGTGTGTGTGTGTGTGTGTGCGTGGGTGCGTGCGTGTATTATTATCATTATTATTATTATTTACCCCTTGAGAGTTTTTCACATCAGTGTTAGCTGATAGTTTTTTTTTTACTGGAGATTGAGTGACAACCAGTCTCCTCAAGTCTTTAGAACTCTTCTCAGTATTCTTGCCGATCTCAATAATGCAGTAGTTTGGACGGTCTCTACTCCTCCTTTTATTTCCAAGTCTTCTAGTCCCTGTACCAATCCTTTGGTGACTGTACCTAAAGCACCAATTACAATTGGCATAAACGTCATTTCCTGTCATTTCATTTTTTCAATTCCCTTGCAATGTCGAGATACTTATCCTTTTTTTCACTTTCTTTCAATGTTACACAGATGTTTGAGAGTTTTTCACACCACTGTTAGCCTATGGTTTTCAACAGGAGTTTGAGTGACAGCAAGTCTCCAGGACTCTTCTTACTATTCTGGCCGATCTCACCAACGAGGCTGTTGTTTGGATAATCTCCACTTGTCCTGTTATTATTATTTAATTTTCATTTTTATCTCCATTTTCTTATATTCCTTCACTGAGTGTTTACCTGAGATTTCGGAAGGTAGTTATATATTTGTTTTTTGCAGCCACTTTTCGATGACATTTTTCAGCCAAGTTGATAAAACTCTCTAAAGAAGATGAGCAGTGCAATTTTTTGTATTTTATATTGGCAGGAAACTACCAAGTATCTTGTTAATGATCTTATCTGTTCCTTTCTTGATCTTACCCAGTGCTCCCACTATTACTGGCACTGGTAGTTTTAAGATGCCACATTTTTCAATTTCTATTTCTTGGTCTTTGTATTTATCTTATTATATTCTTTGATTGAGATGTTATTATCCGTTGGAACTGCTATATCAATTAGAAGGCATGTTTTACATTTGTAGTCATCATTGTTCTCTTTTGAGCGTTTTTCACACCAGCGTCTCAAGTCTCCTGGACTCTTCTCAGTATTCTGGCCAATGTCAACAATGTTGTTGTTCGTGCAGTCTCTACTCATCCTCTTATTTCCAAGTTTTCTAGCCCTTGTACCAATCCTTAAGAGACTGTACTGAGGACACCAGTTACAAATGGCGTCTCCGTCACTTTCATATTCCATAGTTTTTTCAGTTCTCTAGCAAGGTCTAGGTATTTATCTCTCTTTTCGCTTTCTTTCAGTTTTATTCTGTTGTCAGCCGGAACGGCAAAGTTCACTATTCGGCCTGTTCTTTTTTTTTTTTTTGTTAACTATCACTAGGTCTGGTCGTCTGGCCGAGATTAGATGATCCCTTTGTATCTCAAAATCCCAGAGGTGTTTATGTGTCTCAATAGATTGTGGGTTGTGCATATACTGTTGGTTCGTATGGTCAAGTTTAAACTTCTTGCACAATTCCCAGTGGATCACCTTCCCTACCCAGTCGTGTCTAGTTTTATACTCTCTTTGCGCTAATTTACTGCATTCGCTTATTATGTGATTGATTGTTTCGTCTCTATCACCACATAATCAACATCTGCTATTTTGTTACACTTGTCTATTTTTGGCCTTGCCATAGTTAGTCCTTATGGCGTTGTTTTGTGCTACTGTCAGAAGAGATTCTGTTTCTCTCTTGAGGTTTCTCTTTCTTAGCCATGTCCCGGTCTTCTTATGTAAGATTTCGCTTATTTGTCGCTTGAAATGTTTTTCTCCCTATTTTTGTTTTCTTGTTATTTTTGTTCTGTTGATAATTTTGTTGTCTCTATTGTCCCTTGTTTCAGTAATCAGTCTTCCTCCGCGCTTTCTTATGTAGTCTCCTAGTCGTTGTATCGATGCACCGATTATTATTATTATTATTATTATTATTATTATTATTATTATTATTATTATTCCTTGAGAATTTTTACACTAGCTTTAACTGATGTTCTTTTAATGGAGTCTGAGTGACAGCAAGTCCTCCCAGATCTCCAGGTCTATTAATAGTGTTGTGGTTTGTATGGTCTGAATTCTCCCTCTAATATCCATTTCATCGATTCTCTTTTCCAGGTTCTTGGGCACTCCAGCTACGACTAGTATCACCGTCACCTTCGTATTCCATAGTTTTTTTTAGTTCTCTGGTAAAGTCCGGTTTTTGTCCAGCTTTTCGCCTTCTATCACTGTCTCTCTGTGGTTTGCTGATAAAGCAGAATCCATTAAATAAGTTCCTTTTATTTATGAATTAAAACTAGATGTACAACTGGATTAGGCGTTCCTCTCGTATCTCAATGTACAAGAGAATTTATGCGTCTAATTTTCTAAGACAGATTCTGGTTTATGCATATACCATTAGCTGAGTATGGCGAAATTCTAATCTCTTGCACTTTTCCCATTGGACGACCTTTCCCATTCAATCACCCCTTTTCTTGTATTCCTTTTGTGCTAGTTTGCTTCATTCACATTATTATTACAATTATTATTATTATTAATAATCTTTTGAGAGTTTTTCACATCAGCGTTAGCCAAAGGTTTCTCACTGGAGTCTGAGTGACACTAAGTCTCCACGACTCTTCTCAGTATTCTGGCCGATCTCAATAATGCTGTAGTTTGGATGTCTCCACTCGTCCTGTTATTTCCAAGTCCTCCAGTCCTTGTACCAATCCTTTGGTGACTGTACCAAGGGCATCAATTACAATTGGTATAACCGTCACATTCATGCTCCACACTTTTTTCAATTCTCTAGCAAGGTCCAGGTACTTATCCTTCTTTTCGCTTCCTTTCAGTTTAACTCTCTGGTCAGCCAGAACAAGGCCATTGGCCTAATGGGTAGAGTGTTCGCCAATGGTCCGGGAGACCAGAATTCAATCCCAGGTCGAGTCATACCAAAGACTCAAAAAATGATACTTGATGCTGCCTTGCTCAACATTCAGCATTATAAGGTAAGGATCAAGGGTAAAGTGCAGCGATCCAAGGAATGGAGTAGCGTCCTCCCTTACACCTCGGTGTAGTAGCTATTGAAAAGGGAGCCTTCGGGTCACCCTCGACTAAGGTCGCCAACTTTACTTACTTATTATGTCTGGTCGTATGGATGAGATTAGAAGATCCGTTTGTATCTCAAAATCTCAAATGTGTTGATGGTCGTATGGATGAGATTA
>OY757921.1:47694519-47754519 GCA_963585895.1 Sepioteuthis lessoniana
TAGGCATTTAAAAAAAAATCAAAAATTGTTATCCTATTTGCGGAAATCGTTCGTTTCAAATTTATGTAATTGATAGTTTAAAGTCAGTTGAAAGTTTGGTTTCCATTGGAGGTGTTAAAGTCAGGTAATTAGAATTCTAGAAAGTTAGAAAATAGATTGTAACTTCGATTTAGTAAGCCAAGACCAGTCAAACTGAAAAGACGTGATTTTTCATCCATAGTCTAGGCGTTCCCGACTCGCCGACTTTAAGTGAACTTCAAATAGACCACTGCTTCCTCCTCCTAAAGATGAATATCTTTCTGTTACAACGCCTCCAGACATTAGACAACTTTCTTTTGAAGGGGACAGCATACCAAAACCACAATTAGCCTGCAGTAGGTTTATTGTTTCAACAAGTAACAAAAAAAATCTGTAAGGAAAAGAGGCTTAACCTAAGCGATTAATAGGTCTTTTACTCAAGCCACCTTGCTTAAGAAAAACTGCATAAAGTCGAAGGCGAATAACCAAGTGCTCACAAGCTGAGAAAAATCAAAAAGGAGAGATAGCCAGACAGTGCCTTGTGCTCATGTACTGAAAAAAAAAACCCCTAAAAGAGGCCCAGATCCCTGACGGGTCTCACTTAAATAACTGTAAGGGCCTCACTTAAATAACCGTAGGGGCGGTAGATAACGGCACAACTTCAAAACAGCCAATCATATTCAAGCAGACATTAACTGCCGAATTTGCAAATTCCAACAGTGTGTGTCCGTGTGTGTTTAGACAGAGAGTATTCATATTTCATCAGCGCAGAGAGAAAATACAAACAATCTTTAAGTTTCAGAATCAATATTTGTATCATATACAAAAGTTGGAGAACCTCATTTGAATTACCCGTTCGTATTTTCTTGAATATATTGCAAGTACTTTTCGCAGTTTTAAGTTCCATTTTGCATTCGTATTACTAAAAGTAAAGTTGTCGACTTTAGTCGAGGGTGACCCAAAGGCTCCTTTTTCAATAGCTACTACACCGAGATGTAGAGGAGGGCGCTACTCCTTTCCCTGGATTGCTCCACTTTACCCTTGATACGTATCTTATAATGCTGAGTGTTAAGCAAAGAGGTATCAAGTAACATTTTTAAAGTCTTTGGTATGACGTGACCTGGGTTGAACCCAGGTCTCCTGGATCATTGGCGAACACAACTAACTAGGCAAATGAGCCGATAAAACTGCTCGAATTTTCTTTTAACCTTAATTTGACTCTGATCCGAAGTGTCAGATAGATCTGCAGAAAACTCATTCGTATTGGATAGGACCGTGTGCAGAAAAAATACAACCTTTTAACTATACAAATAATGTATATGTGAATGTTCAATGAACGCATTCGCTAACCTCTAGATATAAATCAACCCCAATTCATCTTTAATTTTTCTGGCTAAAATAATAAAGCATAAACAGTGAGAACAAAACTAACAGCATTAATCTATTGAGCGACAGCAGTTCTTTTGAGGGCTGCTGGTTCCAGGAATAGTTATCATCGCATGCCGACAGCCCTGATTCCCTTCATACACAATCCCCCCTCTCTTTTTCTCTCTCACCATCTGTCCCTATCCACCATCGTTCTTGGTAAGTCTTCTAGACAGCTTCCAGTGTTCGTACAGGTCTGATAAATGTAGGTTTCGGCTAGTTGGCCAACATTGGCGTGTCTAGTTGTCCATAGAAGAACGTCACTTAAGAGCTCCTCCTTGTTTCTCCCCAGCAATGTTCTGTATATCTTATACGTCTTACTTTGATAGTTTGCGAGATGGGAGATGAATAGCCGCACAGGTGCTGTTTTAAGGGGCGCTGCTTCCAGGAAGTCTAAAACAGCATACAACATCTTTGTGTTGTTCCGATCTAGCTTTTTCTTCAGGCGTTTTGTCAGAGTCCAAGTAGTGCATCCATACAGTTGTACTGACATAGTAACAGTTTGGAAGAATTTCTATTTTATTGTATTAGAGAGACCAGATTTCCATATCGTCATTAAACTGTCCATTTTTTTTTTACCTCTGCATATATAGATAGCATTTTCAGTAGATGGGATATAGATACAAACTGGTCTATCAAATACAGAATGACATTTAATGAGGAGTTAGTACCATCTTGATTAAAACACATAAATTTTGTTTCATTTGAGGTCGTGTAGAGACCAATGCCTCTTGCTGCCTGCTCCAGACTATGCAGCTGAGATCCAGCTTCGCCAATGATCCGGGAGACCAAGCTTCAATCTCATATCAAGTAGTACCAAAAACTCAGAAAATGATACTTGATGCCTCCTTACATAACGCTCAGGATTATAAGGTACGGATCAAGGGTAAAGTGGAATAATCCAGGCAAAGGAGTATCGCCTCGGTGTAGTAGCTATTGAAAAAGAAACTTTGGGGTCGCTTTCGACTACGATCGTTATCTTTACTTCTACATTTTTCATATTTTACATAAAGAAAGTTAAATACTTGGGTGATTCAAGAGTTTTACTATAGTTTTGATAAAGAGTTAATGAAAAAATAAATTATTCCAAGGTGAAGAATTTGGTATTAAAGAAAGTCGACCTTACAATATTCCGGTTTTAATAATATCAAATTCTTCACCTATGTTCTTCAATATTTCTCTCTTCATTAACAGATTATTTTCCAGGATTTACTTCCGATAGTTTTGGCAACATGACACCAAATTTGACATCTTCGGATGCCAATGTCATGAAGGCATCAAATCACGCTGGACCATGAGATGCCAAGCTCGTCTGATACTCTCAAAATGCTACTCATTAGATTTTTCTCCGTGGCCTGGCTTCAAAATCCAGCGTCTCAAGCCTATTTGATATTGCATGTCTTCGAGGTTCTTGCAACTTCCAGCGAACCGTCTAGTTACTGCGCTGTGATCAACTACGCCTTCATCTTTCGCACAACAAATAACACTCTTCGAAATTGTAAAGTATAAGATCCCGAATTAGACAAAGTTGCATCTTTGTGGCTTTTAAATCTCACATGGAGTAACATAATACATAGCGCGTCAGAGCACCAACTACCATAAAACTACCAACCACTGTAGGTACCTAGCACAGCTTGAACTACTTCAGTCACGTCATATACGTACCGCAAACTAACATACACATACTTTTGTCTCACCCTTGTTATAGTTTACAATGCATCAAAAATTAAATTTAAAAAAAACGCATTTACGACGGTTTCGCAAAAAATATCTGTTTTGAGGCTATTCGAATTAGATTGCTCGCTGCTTAAACAGAGGTCTATCATCAAATTTTTGTTGGTTGAAAAGAACAAACCATGTGACATTTTCAAAATACTGTGATGTGTATGAAGAAGCATGTTTTAGTTAAAAAATATTTACAAGCCTGAGTCCTTAGAGGGAAAACTCACTGACTTTCTGGTAAAGAAAAGATTCTGGGTGCAGCGATCAGGAAAGAAAGTGATACTGATAGTCTTCTATGTATTTATCAAATACTCGGCACGAGGTGGATATGACACAAGGTCAATTTTAAGCGGAGTTTAACAGGTTTGAATTCGGAGTTTTCATTCTCCTAGACCGGTGGCTATACCAACGTTAAAGAGCTCAGTCTGCTCTACTATTTATCAATTGCCGGAAGGAGAATAATTGGATTCTTACCTTTCCGAAGGCTATTAGTGCTGTAGTATCACCTCCCTTACTAAGGTCAGTAAATGGGCAGTCAATACTACCTTAACAGAAATCTTGGTCCTTACTTCCACCTCGGCCAAGGAATGCTATCCCAGAATCCATCGCCTCTCACTCTTCTCTCTTCCCTTCTCTCTCCTTTTCTCTCTCTTGCTCTCCCTCTACCTCTGGCCAATCAGCGGAGATAGTAGCAGTTGCCAAAGACGACCCAAAAACAGAAGAGGAAGCAGTTGCTGAAGAGATTCCAAACACTGAACACACGTGTTGACCGCCGGACATTTTCTAGCCAACACGTGGTGTTGTATACGAAGAATAAAATTTCTATTTTAAAGTTAATATTTGTACTTCTCATTTATTATCTCAAATAACATAACCCAAGTACATATATTACAGTGCAATGTGAAATGCAAATAGCCTCATTCAGGTTGGTTGGTTGGTTGGTTGGATTTTATGGTATATCAACCTTTGTAGGTTATTTGATGCTGAATCTATTTTTATATAAATAAACAGTTCTATTTCAAACAATTCAGTTTAGCATAAGTACACAGTTCAATTGTCCAAAATATTTCAGTTTCAAGCAATTCAGTTAAGTCAAACAGTTCTAATTCGAACGATTCAGTTTAGTATGAGAATAGATTTTGCTTACACACAGTTAAATGTCAAAACACGTCTATTTCAAACAATTCAATTTAGCATAATTAGTTTCAATGTCAAAAACAGTTCTACTTCAAACAGTTAAGTTTAGCATAATTGAAAATATCAAAACAGTTTTATTTTAAGTAATTCAGTTTAGCATAAGGTTGGTAGTTGGTTGTTTGGGTTTTGTGGCATATCAACCTTCGTAGGTTATTTAATGCCAAATCTATTTTTATGCAAATAAACAGTTCTATTTCAAATAATTCAGTTTAGCATAAGTATACAGTTCAATTGTCAAAAACATTTCTATTTTAAGCTATTCAGTTTAGTCAAACAGTTCTTGTTCAAACATTTTAGATTTACTATAAATAAGAATGTTTTTTGTTTACACACAGTTAAATGTCAAAACAGTTCTATTTCGAACTATTCAGTTTAGCGTTATACTGTTTCAATGTTAAAAACAGTTCTATTTCAAAGAATTCAGTTAGGCATAAGTATGCAGCTTCTTTCTATTTGACTCATACTAGACCTGGGAGCGATGGCAATGAAGGAGTACTCTGCATTCATCAAAGCTCCTGCATTACTGGAACCTCACCTTCAGTTTGTTTAGTGTCCTATCCAGGACACTCGTTAGAGAGGATTTACTCCGTTGCAGAGATGCAGTCAGTGTATTCTACAGCCCAAGCCGATTGGTAAAGCCTTATTCATGATTTGAACACGTGTTACATATTAACCTTTGATAAGCCGGTTCATGTGGATCACAACAAGGATGTGCAGATGTGTCTTAAGGTAAGCAAAGGACAGCGGAAATGCCACGTAAATTGCGTGGGAAGAATTGCGTGGGCGTCCGAAAAATATATATAACAACGGAGGTTTTCAACCCCAGGCGTCGACAGTCAGTCAGCAGAGTGAGTAGGCAGTCAACAGTCAGCTGAGTTACGTCGTTTCAGCCGGTGGACCCCAGGTTGTAAGGCTGAACTATGTCAGTCTCTGGTGAAAGAAGCACGAATAAGCAAGGCTCTGAATATATCTATCTTAACGTGGTGTAAATCTTAGTAGTTACCTTTTTATCCGATTCTCTCTCTCTCTCTCTCTCTCTCTCTCTCTCTCTCTCTCTCTCTCTCTCTCTCTCTAATTACGCTACGACTTATATTTTATTGAATAATTGTTGCTGTCACTTTACCCCGCGAAATACACCATACGGATCGCTGTATATATTTCCTGCGGGGGTAACCACTACACCACCAGCACCTGCTGACAGTCTTCAAGGACGTGAATGATCTATCACTATTGATTTTCTTTAAAAAGGTGCAACGGTAATTCTCCTTATTTATTGAATGACGTTCGCATTTTCTACAAACCAAACAATTAACTGCGGAATTTCCAGAAAATTACTCAATAAGTGTTACATTGAACCAGGAACAAATTAGCCTGTACAGAAAAAACACACCTATATTAAAATCTAAAGATAACCCAATCAACATAAAAAAACACGTTTATGAGAAAAGCAAACAATACGAAATCTTTCAGAGTATTCAACCATTTTACGACTTAAATTTATGTCTCTTAACGTATCACGAAATGGAAACTTCAAAAACCAACTGAAATAGAAAAGAAAAAAGAAGAAAAAAAAAGAAAAAAACAATGAAAAAGGAACCGAATTAAACAAACAATCTTCGAGAATTATAGAAATCGAACCATTATGAAGATTTTTTTTTCATCTTTCGTGGTTTTATGTGTTTGTACACGAGGACACCACAGACCTTTTCTCTCTCCTTCCACACGAATCATTAATTACTGAACTATCATTTATTCCTTCCTTTTGACAGGAAAAAGTCAACAATGTCCTCTTCACGGTTTCCGCTTTTCTATCGGAATAAAGCTGAATCCTGACAAGTCAGTAGAAAGTGTTCAGTAAGCGATTAACTTAACCTGCCCAGACATGTGGGGATGTAAAATATGCCGACTCTGTCTCTGCAGGGGGGTACCCCGCGACTAACGAGTGTCCAGTATATGAGACTAAACAATCTAATGGTGAGGTTCCAGTCCTGGTGCCTGGGTTGGAATGTAGAGTATCCACATAAATGGTTTTAAGCGTTGGGAAATGATTAAACATTTCTATTTGACCCATACATGAGACCCTAACAAGTACTACTCCTGGTAAGAGTTGATCAAGGAGTAATAGCAATGAAGGTCTACTCCATATTCCTCCAAAATTTCAGTACTTTATAATAATAGTAGCAATGATAATAATAGTAATAATAAATAAGACGCAACAAAACAGTAAATGTAGGCTATGTGGTGACAGAGACGAAACGATCAATCACATAATAAGCGAATGCAGCAAATTAGCACAGAAGGAGTACAAGGCGAGACACGACTGGGTCGGCAAGGTGATCCACTGGGAAATGTGCAGGAAATTTCAATTCGACCATACCAACAAATGGTATATGCACAACCCGGCACCTGCCCTAGAAAATGACTCGCATAAACTCCTATGGGACTTTAACATACAAACGGATCACTTAATCCCGGCTAGAAGACCAGACCTCATAATAATCAATAAAAAAACGAGAATTTGCAAAATTGTTGACTTTGCTGTCTCGGTGGACCACAGAATAAATCTGAAGGAAAGTGAAAAAAAGGATAAGTACCTCGACCTTACAAGAGAAATAAAAAAGCTGTGGAACATGAAAGTAACGATTGTGCCAATTGTGATTAACTGTAACTAAAGGATTATTAAAAGGCCTGGAGGACTTGGAGATTGGCGGACGGGTGGAGACTATCCAAACGACAGCATTGCTGAGGACGGCCAGAATACTGAGACGAGTCCTGGAGACTTGAGGAGACTTGCTGTCACTCAAACTCCAGTGAAAAACCCTCAGCTAACACTGATGTGAAAAACTCTAAAGGAGTAAATAATAATAATAATAATAATAATAAAAGAGAACATGCTGAAGAGTGAATTTTACCGTCCCGGCCGTCCATAAAGTGTATATTTGTCTCTGCCTCCCACAGTCCTGAAGGTCGGCTTAGTGGGAATGAGGGGAGGAGAAGGTCGGGAACCAGCCAAGGCTCGAACCCTACTGAACTTTGCCGATCATCGGCTCACTTAGTACAATGTGAGCCTGATGAACCTAGATGGACATGGACCACGGATGCCTGATTATAGCTTAAACTAGACAACAAGGTCTAGTGCTATACTTGCTGGTCAATGACCACGGCCAACCATAAAGTGAAAATGAAAGAAAACGGAAAAAGAGATAAATACTTAGACCTAGCAAGCGAACAAAAAAGCCAAGGAACATGAAGGTGACGATGATACCAATTGGTGCACTTCGAACGACCCTTTAAAGATCGGTAAGAGGACTGGGAGATTTGGAAATCAGAAGACCAGTACAGATCATCCAAACAACAACATTGCTAAGATCGGCCGGAATACTGAGAAGAGTCCAGGGGACTTGACGAGACTTGCTGTCACTCAAACTCGAGTGAAAGACCATCAGCTAATGCTCGTGAGAAAAATTCACAAAAATAATATAGATATATATATGTGTGTGTGTATGTGTGTGTGTGTGTGTGTGTGTGAGAGAGAGAGAGAGAGAGAGAGAGAGAGAGAGAGTATGTGTATGTGTGTGTTCTTACCTCTTCATGTCAGTCTCAGGACTATTAGTTTCATGTATGTGGCCAAAAAAAAATATACTATTTAAAACATCTTGCATGTTTCATCTGAATATTGTATTTTCACAAAAGCATACAATGTATTGTCATTACTCTGATATGAAGTGGTGAGAAAACATTTATTTATTTTAAGGTTTATTACGGGTCTATTGGCCAGTATTTGAACACTTTTCTGCTTTAAGAAAAATTATTTTCATAACGATTTTTTTCAATTCCCAAGTCAAAATTGGATTTATTTTTCAGTAAATATTTGTATGTGTCTTCCTACATAGTTGGTAAAATTGATTAAAACTTATTTATAGTTAAGAGAGGTTAACTAAAATAGGAGCAGCAATTGTAAGAATTTAATGCAAAAACCGCGTGAAATAATAACCTTACGATCAAAGACGTGAAATGGGGAGTCGTAGGTTATTAACTTGTCTTTCATTTTTTTTTATAATTAATAACATATATTATGCATATATAAATAACATATACGTATATATATATTGTTCATATATAAATAACATATATATATATATATATATATATATAAATAACATATATATATATATATATATATATATATATATAAATAACATATATATATATATATATGTATATATATATATATATATATATATGCTATTCAAATCAGTGCTTTTCTGTTGTGCATAGAGATCAGACAAAACACCACCTTAATATTTGTTCAGGGTTTCCGGTCTTCATCATTATTGTTATATTCACAACGTTCCGTCTGATATATTCTCTGGCCTTCTTCAGGTGTGTGTCGAACTCGGAAGCCTACACGAAACTTCGAACCACGTCCTTTATTTAATCCACGGGGGTCACTTGTTCTGATCCCGTTAACCATAACCGATTATAGGAGCTAATTATGCCTGTATTGTTATTCACCTGCAACCTCCAGATGACTGTCTCTTTAAAAGGTTAGGGAACCAACACCGAAAAACCGTTACGCTATGTGTCCTGCTAGACATTTCGGTGTGAATTTATTGTTCTCACATCATTATGATTACTACTACTATGTATAATTTTTTACCTGAGCTCATATTCCAATTTTATTTTCAATCCTGACTGCAGGCGAGTAACGATACGGGAATAATTTGCACTTATACGATTCCACAGTCCATCGTTTTAACCATAACACCACGAGGACACCCCCTCTTAATAGACAACTAACACAGACACATCCTCGTGTAGGGGCCCATAGAAGAAAGTCACTTTGGAGTTCGCCCTTGCTTCTCCAGCAGTGTCCTACAAGTCTTGTTCGTCTGACTTGGATGGTTTTTCGAGATGGGATGTAAGTGAGGGTACAGCTACTGTTTTATGGGGTGTTGCTTCTATGATTTGTGCAAATATATATATATATATATATATATATATATATATATATATATCAACCCGATGGTGAGAACGATTTTGTTTTGGGATTGTCTTCCTATGGATATTGATAATAATATAATTCAAAATCCAATAGAGAGCTCGATGTAAAATCATCATCATCATGTCACGTAATCAGCACGGATAACCCTGACCCTCTCTTGTCACCCCTCCCTATCGTCCATTGCTTCCGGCAAGTCTTCAAGGTTACATCTCGTATCGGCACAGAGCTGCTGTATGAAGGTTCGAGCTGTTCGTCCTGCCTTTGCTCGGCCATGTGAAGGGGTCCACAGGAGTACACCACTTCTACAGTAGTTTCCCGCATGTCTGGTTCGTCTAATTTTGATAATTTTCGTGATGGGTGGTAGGTGGCTGTACAGCTGCTGCTTTATCGGGTGCTGCCTCCAGGATTTGTTCAATATTGTTCGCAGCATTCTTGTGTAGTTTCCGTCAAGCTTTTTCTCCATACGTTTAGTTAGCGTCCATGTAGTGCATCCATATAGCAGTATCGACACGATCGCTGCTTGGAAGAAACTGCGTTTCATTCTATCGGTCAGGTCTGACTGCCATATGACCGATAGCCTATCGATAGCTGTCTATGCCTTTGCTAGTCGCATGTTGTTGTCTGTCTCGGTTGATGAGACACTACTTCTTACGTAGGTGAATTTGTCAACTAGTTTCAGAGAGCTACCGTTTCCTGTGGAAATGTCACCTGTTTGATTAAAACACATATATTCTGTCGTGTGTGCATTGACATGGAGGCCAATGCCTGTAGCGGCTAATTCCAGACTATGTAGCAGGGTTTCGGCTTGGGCGGATGCATTTGTCAGAAGCGGTATGTCATCGGCTTTGTCGGCGTCGGTAATTGTTTTTGCGGGGTACCTTCTGCTTCTTTCCGTTATTAGCTTGAAACCGTTTTCTTTGATTTTATCGATAGATGTTCTAAGCACGTAGTCTAGACAGATGATAAAGAGGTATGGGGCTAATGTATCTCCTTGCAGTACACCTGCTACAATGTCGAAGTAGTCTGTGTCTCCATCCGGAGAACAGACTTTTACTTTGGTGTTTCTATAGAGCCTCATTATGTCTGCGACGTTTTCTTTTGGTAGGCTGTAGGCGAGTAGAATTTGCTCCATAAACCTTTAAAAATCACTTTTTTGTAATAATATTTATTTCAGCAGACCCTTTATTTTGGAATATTAGATGTGCAACTTCAGACAAAGAAACCACGAGAAATTTCTAATGAAAATTTAGAAAAATCCACAAAATTCCGGCCACCCTATCTCACTAACCCAAATTTCACCCCTTTATATATATATATATATATATATATAAACCAGACCATTTGATCTTCTTGTCTGGTTGACAAATGACATACAATCCCTGTATCAAGATGTATCAATTGTTAACCCCTTTTTCTTTTCACCTTATTTTTATATAATGACAAACAAACTTTTAAACCCAAATGAAGGAAATAAATGAAAGATAAATGAATTTGGGGAGAGAGAATTTTCTACCATGAATAACTTACATGGTTATTTATAGGGTTTAGTGATAATTTATTTTTTAAAAGCAAGTTGTAACTACGCATTTCAAACTCCTTATGTTTCAAACCAAACTAGAAATTACCTGATTAAAGAGTGCCTTCATCAGTCATTCATATTTCAATAGTGAATAATTTCATATTTCAGTACTGAATAATTTCATTTACGATCTCACGCCCCTAAAATGAAGGAAGTGAAAGTTCATATTCTACATGTTATGTTGTGGGAGTTTAAGAATAACAAAAACGCCAAAAACAGCAAAGTTAATTTGTAATGCTAACAGCCAAGGTCTCATTACTGACCGAAAAAGTACAAAACTGGTTTTCAAAGTTTCATTCTAGATATACGACAATGAGAAATGAACCCAGGTCAGAGTGCTCATCAGAAAATTGGTTGAATGCAATCCGTGCAAAAATTCTCGAGGATTAACACATCCCAATTCTCAATCTGACGCCACTTGAACAAGATAGGAAAAGTGAGCAAGCTGGGCATTTGGGTTCCTGATACTTTCAACGAGAAGAACATGAAGATCGCATTCTGCAAGAATCATGCCAGAAAAAAACATTTGTTTTAGACTGTTCTGTTCCACCCCATCCATCATATTCACCAAACCTTGCTCCGAGGTAAATGCTCTGAATGACAAAAGATTTCCCTCAGAAGATCAGGTTTAAACGTTTATGGAAATTTTTCTTGAGCACAAAAGCAGCAGAGTTTCAATTAAGAGTAATCTACAAGCTATCCGTAAAATGGCAAGAGATGATTCAAAATAATGGCAAATATACTATTGCACGAAATTATTTCATTGCTAAATTATTCATAAACTATGTTTTACTGACTCAACCCTATATATATGTATATATATGAAGAAAAAGATTTATTTCGTTATTTACTTCCATGTATATATATATATATATACATGGAAGTGCTATTTGTACATATATGGAAGTGCTCGTGTTGTAATGGTTACCATATTAAGAAATGGATGCAGTGACACGAGTTCAAATCTTGGACGTGATTGTTTGCATTTTCTATATAATCCATCCTTCAGATAAAGATAAATTGTAGCGCAGTCAGGGCTTTTTAACCTTGGTATAGCAACCAGTCTTGGAGAAGGAAAACACTGTATTCAAACCTGTTGAACTCCTCTATGAAATTGACCTTGTGTCACATCCTGCTCGTGTAGAAGGGTTGGGTATTTGTATGTGTGTATGTATGAATGTATGTATGTATGTGTAAGTGCATTGCACACTAATATGTAAACAAGAGGATGAGTATTACATGACTTACTTGCTACGTTTACAAAACTGGTCACGTGTGTATGGAAATAGGCGCCCTATAATCGATGATATAAGTATCGATCTCGAATTGAAATCAGCAAGTGCGCTCACGAAAGGTACGCAGGCATAAATTCGCGCGCAAAACAAGGGATGAAAGAAATCGGTGTGAAAAGAATGGAAATTTCGACTTGCATTGGACGAAGTAAATTAACTTTGTATTCTCTCGATTTGTTCGGCTTTTGCGTCGTTTGGCACTTGTGCAATAAGCGATCAGCGTAATTAATTTTGTATTCACAAAGTGCTGCATTTATAAAGATACACATATTTTTTAATCGAATATAATGTAAAGGAAATAGTTCGAGATTGACATGAATTCGATCATCATTTCATTATGGAGAAACACATGAATATTTTCTAGTGCAGACATGTTAATATAAAAGAGGAGAGTGGAAATGTGCTAGAAAAGTTCTCTTCCCAACCAAGAAAGAAATATCTTTTTTTTACAAATATTTATCAAAGTTAACAAAAAAAAAAAAAAAAAAAAGAAAGAAAAACAACAACAAACAAACAAAAAACAAAAGAAAGAAAACAATGTACCCAGTATCTTGAACAGAATAATACGGAGTATCTCATTTGCTTTTTGGACGGGCCTGCATAGTAGGTGAGACAACCAACTGAGGAAAAAGGCAACCCTTAGTTCAGATCTCCCGTCAACGCGTCGTAGATCAGCGTTGGATTTATTACTTCACATATCCCCGATACTGAGAGCAAGGCATAAGTTTTGATCGGTTGACTGATTTTAACGGCATGTTAACCCGCTTAGGGTTATTTCATGACTAGAGGTAAGGGGATCTCCCGCACTTCACGTTCATATTTACATGTTTTATGCAGTTGTTTAGGAAGAGATTTTTTCGCACGAAGTCTTATCGAATACGAGTAGTGTGTTAACAGATCTATTTGACCCATTAATAGGATCCTAACAAGTTCAAACACACTGGGTCAGAGTGGACCTGGGAGAAATGGCAATGAAGGTGTACTTCAAATTTCCCAGAGCTACAGATCTGGAACTTCATGATCAGATGGTTAAGAGTCGTACCCCGAACACAACTTTTGGTTTGGTTTGTTGGGTTTTATGGCATATCAACCTTTGTAGGTTATTTAACGCTAAATCCATTTTTATGTAAATAATCTGTTCTATTCAAAACAATTCAGTTTAGCATAAGTACACAGTTTAATTTTCAAAAACATTTCCACTTCAAACAATTCAAGCAGTTATATGTAACAATTCGGTTAAGTGTGAATACAGTTTTAATGTCGAAAAACAGTTCTATTTGAAATAATTCAGTTTAGCATAAGCACGCAATTTAAATGTAAGTACGGTTTAATTGTCAAAATCATTTTTAAGTATGCTGTTAGTTCTATTTAACCCATAGATAGGGCCCTATCAGGTGCTACCACACCGGGCCAGAGTGGACCTGGGAGCAATGGCAATGAAGGGGTACTTCGCATTCCCCAAAGCTCCAGCACTGCTGGAACCTCACATTAGATCGTTTAGTGTCATATCAGGGACACTCGTTGGGGGGTCTTACCCCTCTGCAGAGGTGTAGTCAATGTATTCTACAGCCCCAGGTGACTAGGAGTGACTTTTAGGGGATCTTAACTCTCGGTCAAAGTATTCTAAGCCTCACTCCCCTGACGGGGCTGTTTTTTCTAGATCACCATATTTTCATTGATCCCTGCACAAATATGTCCATGGCGAGTGACTTTTCAACCCGGCATCTATCTCGCATGAACTGGGGCACTCAGTGAGAAACAACTCATAAAGTTGGTAGACGCAATGAAATTCGTAAGTTCTACTTTGTCGATTTAATTGTTCTGTCGTCGACGACCTGCGAAAACTAAAAACTATTTATTCATTTATTGATTTCGTTTACCAGCCCATTGGCTTAGTGGTAGAGTGTTCGCCAATGCCCCGGAAGACCGGGGTTCAATCGCAGGTCGAGTCATACCAAAGACTCAAAAAGTGGTACTTGAATACCTCCTGTCTTAACACTCGGCATTGTAAAGTGGAACAATCCAGGGAAAGGAGTAGCGCTCACCCTTTTGAAAAGGGAGATATTGGGTAGCCTTCGACTACTTTACTTACTTCGTATTCCGAAAGTAAGAATTGGTTTGACTACTTTGGTTTCTTTGTTATATGGCATATCAACCTTCGTGGGTTATTTAATGCCAAAGCCAACCATATCGGAGGACAGTAGTTGTATTACTTAACCCAAAACTGTGGGGATAAATACCCTTTTCCAAGAGTATTAGTCCGAAAGTGAACGCAATAGTGTGGCTAGAGTTCGAACTCACTTAATACGCCCTCGACTCGGGTTGCCAAATTTATTTTATATATATACATGTACATACATATATATGTATACATATCATATTTACCCAACCCCTTCGTTCGGGCAGGATATGACACAAGGTCAATTTTTTAAGCGGAGTTTAACAGGTTTGAATTCAGAGTTTTCCTTCTCCTAGCCTAGTTGCCTTACCAAGGCTGAAGAACCTATTCTGCCCTACTATTTACCCATAGCTGGAGGGAGAATAATTGGATTCATACCTTTCCTAAGGGTATTAGTGCTATGTGAAATGTAAGCAGTCTCGTCCAGGATTTGAACTCGTGTCGCCGTGTCCATTTTCTGATAACCATTACACCATGGGCACTCACATATATATTCATATATATACATATGTATATTCCTTTTATATGCATATATGTATATGTATATACATAAAATGCATATATATATGCATATACATATATGCATAAATGTACACATATAAAGATATGTCTATATAGATGCATACATATATACATACGAGGTGCCTTCAATAAGTTTAGAGACTTTTTTTTGTACAGACATTTAAAATTTTCGTAGACTCTTGAAAATTCACTATGTTATTGCTATACATCTTATAAGATGACTGACCAATTTCTATGATTTCAGCTTCAAATGAACAGCTACAACAGCAATTGGAATACACCCTACTAAAGCCTGATTGTCACAGCTAGTGAATTTCAGAAATGCAATCTGGACGTGAGGACACTTTAGAAGAACGATATGCAATAAGATTCTGTTTTAAACTTGGAAAAAAATTCCACAGAAACGTATGGAATGCTTCAGACTGCTTTTCGCCCATCTTGCAT
Source organism: Sepioteuthis lessoniana (assembly GCA_963585895.1). Classification (NCBI taxonomy): domain Eukaryota; kingdom Metazoa; phylum Mollusca; class Cephalopoda; order Myopsida; family Loliginidae; genus Sepioteuthis; species Sepioteuthis lessoniana. The sequence goes on from OY757921.1 coordinate 47,709,903, forward strand.
GAATCGAGCATGAGTTTTTGAGTGGCATAAGAGATTCAAGGAAGGCAGGGAGTCTGTAAGGGATGATGGGAGGTGTGGGAGGAGTAGGGAAATCAGAACACCAGAGTTGATTTAATAAATAAAGAATTTCATGGTTAAGGACCGTCGTGTATCTATAGAGACAATAAGAGCACAGTTTTATGTCAGTGTGGGAACTGTACACACAATTATTCGCGAGGAACTGAAGATGCGGAAGATTTGCGCGAAGTTTGTCCCAAGGGTGCTCGGAGAAGGTCAGAAAGAAAGACGTTGTCATGACAGCAGGGAGATGGTCGAGCTGATCAATTCAGATCCCGCAGTTCTTGATGCTCTGGTGACCTGCGATGAAAGCTATGACCCAGAGACCAAGAGACAGAGTTCCCAGTGGAAGCATGCTGGCTTTCTCAGACCCAAGAAGGCCAGACAGAGCAAATTCACCAACAAACTTTTGATGATCCCTTTTTTTGATACCACTGGCATGATCTACATGCACTGGGTTCCCACTGGACAGACAGTCAACAAAGAAATCTATGTTGAGGTTTTAAGGGAGTTCAGGAAGAGATTCCGTCGGAAGAGGCCAGCACTATTCAAATCGGGTCGGTGGCATTTCCAGCAGGACAATGCACCAGTCCACAACTCCATCCTTGTCACCGACTATTTGACCAAGATGGGCATCAAGACAGTTCCTCACCCTCCCTATTGTCCAGACCTTGCTCCCTGTGACTTTTGGTTATTCCCTAAGCTCAAAGAAAAACTTAGAGGCTGTCGTTATGAGACAATTGAGGAGAAGAGGACTTCCATGGGACCTTCAGGAAGTTTTTGGAACGGTACAACAAGTGCATTGCAGCTAGAGGAGATTACTTGGAAGGGGACTAGAGTTTCATGTGTGTACAATCAAAAAAATTCTGGAAACTTATTATGTGCACCTTGTATGTATGCATACATATACATACATATATTCATATATTTATATATATATATATATATATATATGCATATACATTTATATACAAATGAATACTCCCACACACACACACACACACACACACACATATATATATATATATATGTATATATACACTACCAGTCAAAAGTATTTTACTATCCTCAAAAATTTTCATTTCTCGTCCTTAATGCGTTATTTTAAATGAAATAAGTTAAGCAACACAATGTTTTTATTTATTATACTAAACACGAGTCTTCTTCAATAATTTTCAACTTAGTATAACCAGGTATCTTTTAAAAAATTGATTTGAAGGCATTTTTCTTCTTTAGTACTGAGCATGAATAAAACGTTTTCAAAAAGTTACATAGTACCACCACTTGAACTCATATTAGATTATATTGTGTTTAATTACTGCTTGCTAGATACTACTTGTTTTACCTGTGTAGAGGACAATTTCTTCAGAGTCACCAGCTTACGTGACAGAAAATTGACTGCTCCAAACATTGAACCAATATCATGAAAAAATGTGTCAACATCCACTGTGTGGAGAAGACTCTGTAAAGCTGACCTATATGGCAGAATTTCTATCAAGGAGATTTATTGAGAAGCAAAGTCGACACTATAGCGTTTCGGTTCTAATGAACCATCTTCAGGACTATGAGGGATGGTATTAGTGATGTCAAATCAACGATGGATGTTTAAACTTTTTAACATCCATCTTAGAATTAACATCACTAATATCATATAGTGTGGACTTTGCTTCTCAATAAATCTCTCCTTCTACTTGGATTACCTTGTAATCAATTTTTCTTTATCATCATTAGCAAATTAGTGAATGAACTTTGTTACATGCTTCAGTCCGAAGACTTTGATATTTTCTCAAGTAAAAGAAAAAAGAAAGAAAGAAAAAAAAGGAGAAAGAAGAAAAGGACCGTTGAGAGACATTTGATACTTCCTGTTGGCTTAATATTGCCGGCATTTTAAAAAGAAAGGAGAAAAGAAAAAGGAACCGTTTCTTAAATCTTATCATTATTTGTTTGGTCGTTGCCAATTAAAATTTTGTTATATTTTAAATGCACCCTTGTGTTGAAATCTATTGGTTGTGTTGTTTCTTATATCGAGTCACCTTCTTTTGCACATATCTGTTTCAGCTTCGTATCGCTTTCATTAATTCTCGCTTAACGTCTTATCGCCACCTTAAAACATTACAAGAGAATACTGGAAGTTTGACTACAGTTGATATTTTCTAACCTCGAAGTCAGTTTTTCCGATATCTGAGGGGAAAGAAAACGAAGAACTTGGTGGAGTATGTGAAAGTGAATTGGATACCCCCTTACCAGCGTCGGAGATCAGTCTAGCCCCAAATTAACCTCCACATTATTTGCCGGTTTATCATATACCCGAAATAGGAGTCTTGACTGGGACTTATTTTGCGGAGGGTCAAGTGCCAGACTGCCCTCGACGTCACATGCGCATAAAATGAACTCTCGTCCTGGGATAATTATTTATGCAGCGTTACAATATATATATATATATATATATATATAGTCATCCAGAGACAGATCTGTTTTGTTCTATCAGCACTCATCAGTGTGGCTAGACATACTAGATTCCCGTAGCTGGGATCGAAACCCGATTAACTCAAACGCCAATTCAAGACTCTACCCCTCAGCCACGAGGAAACCAGCAGCAGCGAAATAAATTTAAACGGTTATGAATCACAATTACTATTGTTTACATACATTCGCTTAACGGCTACCGAGAGCTCAATTTCCATGAAGAGCCTTGCATATACGCTAATGGCAACGTGATTACTTCATTCGCTAGAGAGCTCAACCCTACTGGGGTAGGAGAGCATATACATATAGTCATCCACATTATATATATATATATATATAACCTATTAGACGCTGGCAGTGCGAAAAAACCAAGATGGTACAATAGGCAAATAAAAATTATCCAAACTGATATCTGAGGGAAAAAAAAATCAATTATAAAAGAAAAGACTAACGGCACCCGTACTATTTGAAAATAATCAAATAGTGCCGCGATGTCTAGCCAAAAGAAAAAACACCGGCAGAATCAGCTAAGCTAAACGTAAAAAGTGCTCGATACACTAAGTAGAGCAAATTTAAAGTAATAAAGCTTACAGAGTCAGTAGCCGTTATTATTGAGCACTCATATTGGATACTCCTACCTCTAGGATTTCCTGCTTGGATCATGTAAAGGAAAAATATATTAAATGTATTTATTTTTTTCAGCTCATTTAAAAATAGTTTTTCTGTATAAACGCACTGCAAATGATTAAACTACAGAAATAGATTTGATTTACTACAGATTATTGATGAATTAAGTACAGAAATAAATTACAAATGTAGTACAGATTATTGATTATTTAAGTTCAGAAATACTCTTCAAATAAGAAAACGGATTTGCTATTGGACAGAAATTAATACAAACATAACAGACAGATTAAGTCTTTTATTTCGATTTCTTTGTTAAATGGCTATCAACCTTTGAGGGTTATTTAATGCTAAAGCCATTTTTTTGAAGAAGGACAGTAGTAGTACTATTTAACCTATCGCTCGTGGGGATAAGGTAATTCCTACCTTTTCTGAGGGTATTAGTCAGAAAGTGAATTTAACAGCGTGACCGGAGTTCGAACTCACTACAATTTCGCAATCTAGTAGATTAGCTACTACACCCCGGGCACACACACATCTTTTTACGTGTATATTATAAATACATTCTGATGTTATTATAGAAATGTATTGCCAATAATTTAACTAATCCATTGCAATTAATTTTACTATAAGAATGAATCGTAAATATTTTTACTATAGAAATACATAGAATATAATTTTCATTTGTTTTGGTTTATTTTCATGGCATATCAACCATTGTTGGGAGTCTGACTCAGTAGGCTTTTCTACTTATATATATATATATATATATATATATATATATATATATATATATATATATATATATATAATTTGTAAGTGAATAGTCGCGAGGTAACATTCTTATTAACAGAGTTAGAGCTTATTTGTTTGCACACAATTAAATGGTTTCAAGTATTGCTATCTATCACTAATAATAAAATTTAATATCAATCATTTGTTTTCTCGCTCTTAAATGGCTTTACGCATTGCTATTTAACATTAGTAATTCTATTTATTATGTATTTCTATCTCATGCAAACAATTTGTACCCAGCTGTAGGTTTGCAATTCCCTTATAATAATATTCCCTAGCAAAAAATTGAACTGTTGTATTTGACCCATTGATGGGATACTAACAGGTAGAAACACTTCAGGTCAAAGTGGATCTGAGAGTAATGATAATAAAGGAGTACTCAATATTCTCCCAACTTCAAAACTGTAAACTCGCCATCAGATTGCTTAATATCATACCCAGGACCCTAAATGGTTGCTATCTGAAACTAATAATTGTATCTAATTTTAATCATTTATTTGCACACAGTCAAATGTGAAATAAATGATAGAATAGTTCTATAAACAGGCCCCTAACTGGTTCTGCCGATCCGGGTTAGAGTGTATCTTGAATTAATGGCAATGTGGGGGTACTTTACATTCTCCAAAGTTCCACGACTGGAGCCTTACCATTATATGGTTTGTTAACCTATCCAAGACTCCGGTCGAGAGGGGGTCTTACCTCCCTTAAGAGATGTAGTCGGCGTATTCAACTGCCTTAACCAATAGGGTGGAATGATTATACATAGAAATTAGTGTGAGTTATTTTACTACAAAATTACATTTTAAATTAGCAATATTAACGCATCGCAAAAATTAAAAAAGAATGATTGATAGATTGATCGATTTAACGGCATGTCAACCTATCTGGTATTATTTTATCCCTAGAGATTAGTTAATTGATTACATTATATTTCCATATGTGTACTTTCTTAAGGATTCTTTTGCACAGGATTCTTAAGGATTCTTTCTTAAGGATTCTTTTGCATATAAACTATTTTTATTTATACAAATAATCTGAATACATTTGTATGGTTTCAAGTATTCCTGTCTAATCGTAGGAGTTCAAGAAGTTATGATAGGCATTTACTAGCACACATTTATATGGTTTCAAGTAGCTAATAATAAGCCTTAGTAAACAACTTGAAGTAACTGTTCTTTACTGTAATATGGTATCAAGTATTCCTATCAAATACGAATAATTTTTAAGCAGATCTATTTGACCAATAGGTGGGACCCTAACAGATGCCACCACTCCGGTCACAGTGGACCTGGGAGAAATGCCAATGAAGGAATACTTCACACTCCCCATATCTCAAGAACCGGTGCCTCACCAACCGATGCAGTTTAGTGTTGTACCCAGGATACCTCTCTTTAGTAGGAGCCTACCACTCTGCAGGGGATACAGTCAACGTATTCTAAACCCAGTCGACGAGGCAAATTAAGATAAAAGACGGTTGTTAGGAATTGAGACAAAGATACAATATGGTAAGATATATTTTTAAGGTTACTTTTGTTAACACATATTTAAGTTTTCATAGCAGGAGAGGAAAAAAAAAAGGAAAGAATAAATTGTGTATATGTATAAGTCATTAAAGCCACGGAAATGTAATATGCTTAGTTTTGCTTTCGTTTCGGGTCAAATGCTTGGTTTGTTGCTGGATCCATTCGAGCAACCCATTTACCATTTCGAATTATATAACAAGAATGTAGTGATGGAAAATGGCAGTTGGGAAGAAAGGATAATGAAGCCGTCGGAGGTTAGGGTGAGGCTTGCCGAATAGAAGGCGGGAAAAGAAGTAACGACGCTCTTGATTGGCCAAGCGCTCATGTGAGAAATTCAAAGCAGAGAGTTGCAGTTGAGCGCTACTAACAAGCTTTGTTTCAACGGATGACCTCTCATCACGTTCCCACCCTTGGTCAAGATTGGGGGTGGGAAGAATATTTGCGGAAGGTGTCTTTGGGCAGAAAGATAAGATTTTGAACGAAAAAGTAGACATAAGCAGGAATCTCTTTGTGCGTATGTGTGTTTCTGTGTATATATATGTGTGTGTGTATGTGTACGTGTCTTGACTAACAGTATCGCCCATAAATAAGAACACCTTCGCAATTTTTCGTCCTATCAGTGCAGCTTAGTGTTATATATCGGGAAGAAAGTGACAACAACACTTATAAAAATGTAAACTTCTTTATTACGAAACGTCGAAATTCTTGCATAAGAGAGAGAGAGAGGGGGGGATAAACAGGGAACTGCTGCTAGTTACACCAGGTGGAGATACATCTCCAGAGAGCCTTGTTTCTTTGTGCTTCTTTCATGGGAGACTGATACAGTGTAGGCTCTTAACCCGGGAGCCAACTGCCCCCCGCTCCGGACAAACGTCCATGACTTGTCTACTCTGCTGACTGCTCTCCCTGACTGACCATCGACTGATTGACCGCTCGGGTCGAAAACTTCCATCATCATAAATTTTCCGGCCGTCCACACATAATTCTTCCGGTTCCCTACCTACGCAATTCTTCCCATACAATCCACACGGCATTTCCGCCGTCCCTTGTTTACTTTAAGATACAGTTGCAAATCCTGTTTTTGAAATCCACACTAACTGGCCTGTCAAAGGTCAATATGTAACATTAGAATACGCTGCGGAGAGGAAAGAACCCCAACAAAATGGGGTGTTCTTGGTAAGACACTATGCTTTGTTCCAGTTCAGGAAATCTGTGGTATCTGGAGTATCTATAAATTGGCATTACTCTCAGGTCCACTCTGTCTCGGGATGGTTGTACCTAATACGAATTATTCTTATTCTTATTTGAACCCCCTCCTATGGGTCAAACAGTTCTGTTTAAGAATCATTCGTATTACATATGAATACTTGATACCATAGAATTGTGTACAAATTAAGAAAAGTTACTTGAACCTGAAATTATTTACTAATGATTATTATCATAGGTTAATTGACATATAATAACTGTGTACAATCAAATGATTATTATAGTATAAAATAGTTACATAAAACTGTATAATTATCTATATTAGGAATATTTGAAACGGTATAACTGTGTACATATTATTTGTATTAGATAGAAATACTTGATATCATATAACTTTGAAAAAGATTTTTAAGAAACAATTATATAAAAATGTAAATATAAATGCACAAAACCCCCAATTTTCTCACCTCTAGGTATTAAATAACCCTGGACGGGTTGATATGCCGTCAAAATCAATCAATTGATAAACCAATCAAACTATGTTTTTAATTAAAAATATCAATTTTTTAAAGCCAAAAGTACAAGGATTATTATTATATCATTATTATCTTCTCCAAAGCCTAAGATGCAACGACTATAATCCTTTCCAGGGGAATATAATATAAAAACCGAAATCAGTATATATATATATATATGTATATAATTAGATAACCATTAGATTTATGGCCAAACTCTACAGCATTGTACCTTTGTAACAAAAAGTAAGAATACGAATTAGTTAAAAAATAAGTATACCTATTAGATATATTTATGCAATTTTAGCTTACGTTACTGCTATACTATGTTTGTACAATACCAATTACAATACGATAGCGGTCACCGATTACCGAAACCAACAATATGTAATACCATAGTGCGTGACCAAATTTGTGGTACCAAATGTAATACTATTAGGTCATGTTACTTTTACTTTGTTCTTATCTTGGTAACAGCTCTATGTGTAATACGAGATGCATTCAATAAGTTTCCAGACTTTTTTCGTATGGGCATTTAAAATTGTCGTAGACTCTTGAAAATTCAGTATATTATTGTTATACATCTTATAAGGTGACTGACCAATTTCTATGATTTCGGGTTCAAATGAACAGCTACAGTAGGAATTGAAATACACCCTACTAAAGCCTGATTGTCACAGCTGGTGAATTTCAAAAATCCAATCTGACACTTTAGAAGAACGATAAGCAATAAAATTCTGTTTTAAACTTTGAAAAAATGCCACAGAAACGTATGGAATGCTTCAGACTGCTTTTCGACCATCTTGCATGAATCGAGAATCAGTTTTTGAGTGGCATAAGAGATTCAAGGAAAGCAGGGAATCTGTGAGGGAGGATGAGAGGAGTGGGAGGAGTAAGGAAGTCAATACACCAGAGTTGATTGGCCTAAGGGTTAAGGTTAGGGTTAGGGTTAGGGTTACTATTTTGAGGTTTTAAGGGAGTTCAGGAAGAGATTCCTTGGGAAGAGGCTAGCACTCTTCAAATCGGCTCAGTAGCATTTTCACCAAGACAATACACCAGCCCACAACTCCATCCTTGTCACAGACTGTTTGACCAAGATGGGCATCAAGACAGTTCCTCACCCTCCCTATAGGCCAGACCTTGCTCTCTGTGACTTTTGGTTATTCCCTAAGCTCAAGGAAAAACTTAGAGGCTGTCGTTATGAGAGAATTGAGGAGATGAAAGAGGCTGTGACGAAGGTCATTGACACGCTCATACAAGAGGACTTCTATTGGGTCTTCCGGGAGTTTTTAGAACAGTACAACAAGTGCATTGCAACCGGAGGAGATTACTTCGAAAGGGACTAGAGTTTCATATGTATACTATCAATAAAAATGTCCATACGAAAAAAGTCTGGAAACTTATTGTATGCACCTCGTACTATGCTTCACCATGTGTAATACGATAGCTTGTAACGGTACTTTATTATAGCCTTGGATCTGTACTTTATTATAGCCTTGGATCTGTACTTTATTATAGCCTTGAATCCGTGACAACCACATGCGTTTCCAGGTTGTCTGTTTATCAATCCCCTCTGTGGCCATGTTGCGTTTGGAAGATCCACAGATAGGGAATGACACAATCCATCCGAAACTTCTTCTGACGGTCGGGGTGATTCGTTGGAACCAAATTGCTAGTATGTAGTCAACTCAGAGACAAGAAGAACTCTCCGTCAACAATTAACAATCATTTATTGGAACGTATTGGTGTAACAGTAATATGTCCAATATATTTATAGAAATAGTCACTTTATAATCTAGATACGTTGTTCAATCTTCTGATTGTATATAGTATCACGAGAGAGAGAGAGAGAGAGAGAGAGAGAGAAAATCTTGAGACACAATAAGACCCCCCCCTACTCAACCGATGTCTAACCCCAACTGAACTCCCAGAAGCCAACTTCTAAAAGACTACTTTTTCAAAATTCGATAATTTTTATAAATCTAAATTCAGGATATCTTTCGTGTGATGTCATCTCACTAGATTATTGCGTCATCTCACACGTGTCCCCGATTTCACCGTGTTTGCATTTCTTCAATCAAACATGTGACAAGACATGAATCTATTTTGTTTACATTTGGTCTTCCTGTCCTGGTCGCTGGTGCACTCGCTTGAACTTTCCAATTTGACTTACATTTCCGTTCAAAGATTTTAGCTAACTTAACAGTTAACTAAAAAAACTCGCGGTCCGACCACAGTAGATAATAAAATAATTAATACAATAAGTTATCAGTTCACATTACACAGTTTTAATGCTGTAGAATTTGGTAATAAATAATACCTAATGATATTCGTTTTAATTATGCAATGTTTAACTGGAAATAATAAAATGCTGGGTTCTTTCGTAGTGTACTTATCTATGGGCGATACTATACATAAAAGCAGCCCTGTCAGCTGGAGCTGTATAATACACGGACTGCATCTCTATAGAGGTGTAAGACCCCCTAACAAGTGCCCAGGATATGACATTATACCATCTGATGGTGAGGCTTCAGTAACGCTGAAGCTTTGGGGAATGCAGAGTACACTTCCATTGCCATCGCTCCCAGGTCCACCCTGGCCCGGAGTTGTTGGGCCTGATAGGGTCCTTTCTATGGATCAAATAGAACTGTTTGAATTTGATCATTTAGTTGTTTGTGAACAAACGACTGATGTTTAATTGAATTGTTATTTATACATAACAATACTTGAAACCATTTAACTGTGTGCAAACAAATAATTAATAGCTAATAGAATTATTCGTATTAGATAGTAATACTTGAAACCATTTAACTGTGTACAAAAAATGAGCTCAGGCTCGTTTAAAAATATTATTAACAAAATATATTTAAAAATCACTTATTTAATATATAGGTATAAACAGGGTTGCTATTAAATGACCTAGAATGGTTGATATGCCATATATCATTATTTCAATAGAATTTTTTTCTTAACCTCTTTCCCTAAAAATCGAAAATACTTTTGATAAACTCTTATGGTAAAATCCTAATTCCTAACAGATATTAAGATGTCTATAAAACTTTTTTCTTAACTTCTTTCCCTAAAAATCGAAAATACTTTTTATAAAACCTGATAATAAAATCTTGACTCATACCAGATATCACGATTTCTATAGAATTTGATTTGTTTTTCTACCAAATGAGCTGATTCTTTGACTGGAACCGGCCATCTTTTCTCATTCAGATGATCAAGCAATTCTTATTATACCAATTGAAACATCGAATTTAAAAAAAAGAAAATTTCAAGATTTATCTCATAGAAACAAATTGTTGGTTTTCCTTTTTTTTCTGATCTCAAAGTAGCGTAAAACATTAAGAACAATCAGACATTTTTTATATTCTTTTTGATGGACAATAAAAGAAAACGATTGTATTTGAAAACGCCTAAAAGACAGAGGAAATTTCGCAAGACAAACAAAAGTACCATGAAGGAAAAAATGACATATAGTCTTTAATGCTAATACCGAAGAACTGCCCACTCAGCAATCGACAGACACACTCACACGCTCTGAAAGACGTATAAATTTATAAACAAATGCAACCAGGATAGTGAACTTAATATGAATATATATTCATTGTGTTTATATATTTATCCACCCTTTCGGCTGGGGCTGTAGAATACTCCGCCTAAACCTATGTAGAGAGGTAAGACCTCCTCCCTAACAAAGCCGTCTGTTATACCTGGGTAGCGACGTAATGCTTAAGGACGGGATCCTGTTGGCTGAGCACTCCACTTTGGCCTTTGCTGGGCTAGACGGGAGGTCAGAGAGCCCTGATCCAAAAATCAGCTTATCTTGTCGAGCCATGGTACCTATATAATTGTCCCGACCGTATTCTTCAAATTGCTCTCGAGGTAAACAAGTACCAATCCTTTTTTTAATCTTCAAGGTGCTAGAAGGCGATTGCTGTAGGTCAATTGCGCTAAGATAGCAATACTTGAAATCATTTGAACTATATGCAAACAAATGTTTGATATTAAATAGAATTATTTGTGTTAGCAATACTTGAAGCTTTAACCGTAGGAAAACAAATGAGCTCTAACTCGTTTAAAAATAAAGTTACGAACAAATTATTTACGAATAAACCTCACACACACACACACACACATATATAGAAGATTCGGGATTAAATAACCCAGATGGATTGACATGCTATAAAACACAACAAACCCAAACCAACTTTACATTTATGTCAGCGTTTGTGAAACAATATAGATATATTCATAGGTTACAATGTTAGTAAGTTCGATTCTCATAACATATTTCTATAAATAATTAGTATGAAATGAAATGCCTCGTCAAAGATTTGAAATCGAGTCACCGATTCCATATATAACAACGATAACCACTACGCTAGGTGTGCTTTTTATATATATATATTTCTGGTTAATATTCTATTACCGTTGATTGCGTTCTGTTTTTTAAATTCATCAGCATCTCAGTTTTATTCAACTCAGCGTTTATGTAATCTTGTAATGTTATAAAAAACCTAAAAATCTCCGGAAACTTGAAAGGATTTTTATAAAATCATATAGACAAAATGTGTCTTTATTATTTAATCAAACATGCTTAAATGAAAGACTGCTGCCCAACTACACACACACACACACACACACACACACACACACATATATATATATATATATATATGATGAGGTCTAACTCGTTTATATATATATATATATATATATATATATATAATTAATTTATATAAATAACTCGTTAATATATATATATATACACACACACACACACATATATATATATATATATATATAGAGAGAGAGAGAGAGGGCAATCAAAAACAGGCATGGAGTGACGGTAAAAGAAAGGAAACATAAGGGCTTCTTGCTTTGATTATTGTCGCTACCTATCTATCATATAAATATCTCTCTCTCTCTTATATATATATATATATATATATATATATATATATATAGTGGTTACGCATCAGTTATCTTGTGCATGTACACGTATTATATTCTTGCTTGTACACATTGTGGATTATACATACATATGCATAAGATATAGTGTTATGGTACATGAGCGTATTAGTGTTATTGGTGCGTATGGTCACATGGTCATATTTATGCCTAATGTTAAACAGTACACATAAATATGACCATGTCTGCGAGTCTTAAGCTGAACGTATTTGTTCTGTGTGTATTCTATCTTTTAACAGAGTCTTATATGTGCCCAGCGAACTGTATAAATAATATTACAGGCCATGTGCCAAAAGAGAAGCGTCTGGGTGTTCCATGGACGACCACACTCTTACCTGAGCGGAAACTCGCCATCTTTCTTTCTGTAACGCCCAAAAGCCGTTTTCTCCCGTTCAATTCCGGCGTTGATAATTTCTTTCTTCTTTACCAGAAAATCCTAATAGCTATTTTTTCTTTCTTTTTTTCTTTAAATCTTATTTTATTTCTTTTACTTTATTTCTTTTTTTTTTTTTTGCTTTCGAGTTTCGTCTTTTTTCTTTTCTCATTGCGGACATTTCTATCAATGACATTTTTTTTTTGTTTTTGTTTTTATCTTTTTTTATTAGATTGCTAAAATTATTTTTTTTCACTTTTTCTTCTTTTACAATTGTTTTATTTTTCTCCAGTTTCATTAATTTTCTTTCTTTCTTTCTTTCTTTCTTTCTTTCTTTCTTTCTTTCTTTCTTTCCATCAAAAGCGTTTACTCTTTTTCTTTCTGTCTTTCTTTCATCTCAACGAAAACTTCATTCATTCATTCATTCTTTCTTTCTTTCTTTCTTTCTTTCTTTCTTTCTTATTCCAACTTTCTTCCATTTCTCCGTTTTTCATTCTTATCTTTTCCTTTTAATTTCTTTAGTACTTTTTCTCTCTTTTAACTTTCTCTTTCCTCTTTTTTGTTTTCTTACCTTTCTTTTTTCCTCTCATTTTTTAAATTTCTTTCTCTTCATTTCCGTTCTTCCAAATACTTTTTTTCATTTTTTTCTTTCTTTTTCTTAATTTTTTCCTTTTTTCTTTTTTTGGTTTTTATGTCCTTTCTTTTCATCTTTCTTTCTTTCTTTCTTTCTTTCTTTCTTTCTTTCTTCTTAAGTTAGTATTTTTTCTTCTTTACGTTTCCTTTGACTTCTTTCATTTCTATATATTTTGCATTATTTTTCTTTCTACTTTTCCCTTTTTTTATTTCTTTTCTTCTTTCTTTTTCTTTTCTACTTTTTATTTATCTTCATTTTTTGTTTGTTTTTGTTTGTTTCTTTTTCCATGTCTGCCTTTTCTGATTAGGAGACAATAAAAATCTTAATGGAACGAGTTATGGGGGTGTATTCAGGGTGATGCACTTGCACAATCCTGTGTTTCGTCAAAAATAATGACAACATAGTATTGAGAATTAGTACTAACTCATCAAGAGAGCAACTTAGACGTGTGAACATCATCCCTTTATTATATAAGTTGCTTAGCTGGGCATACGTTTTCACTAAAATTTTGAATTTCAAAATCAAACACGCACGCACGCACACCCATGCATGCATACACACACCCATACACACATCGCTTCTGGAGAAATAAGAAAAAACTCATAAGAAACGTTCTCTTATGGTCATTCAAATATTCGTTGTTATGTAACCGTGTTTGAATGATGAAGGAATAATAACACTTTTCTTTATAAAAAAACAAAATATATATATATATATATATATATATATATGTTATTAGCGTCAGGTTATGAAGTTGACTGTAAGAGAGAGAGAGAAAGAAAGTGAGAGAAAGAGAGAGAGAGAGAGAGGGAAACGAAGACACACGTAGGACTTGAACGACTTGGAAACTGCTATAATAACCCATAACTTCTGAGCAACATTGTGCCATATTTATATTCAGGTTCCACCTCGCGCATCTTCAACTTCTTTGACAAGACGTTCTCAACCGGTCTTCTCCAGGTGGCCACTTGGCCCTCTGCAGCCACTCTCAGTCCTCAAGACTGTAAACTGACGACTGTCTGTTACTGCTGTGGGTTGCTCCCCGCTCGGGCGGCGCCCGGTCACTGCTCTCCATGACAGACCGAATCTCTTCTGGCTGCAAGACTGACAATGTTGTCTGGGGTATTACCAATCACAACAAACACTCAGAGTTGGATGGAGTGTACAATGGTCGAAATGTTTCGTTTGGTTAAAGACATTTTATAGATAAATTTTTTTAAACGAGTCTAGCCTCATTTTTTCACACAGTAAAATCGTTTTACACATAGTCAAATGACCAGACAGTTCTATTTCAAACAATTCTGTTCAGCATGAGAACATAGTTTTTGTGTACATACAGATAATCATCAGTTATTTGTTTACACACAGTTAAATGACCAAACAGCTCTATTTCAAACAATTCAGTTTAGTTTGTCCTCAAAGTTAAATGGTTCCAAGTTTTGCTCTGTATCACTTACAATTCAATTTAAACATCAGTCATTTGTTTAAACACAGTTAAGTGTAAAAACAGCTCTTTTTCAAACAGTTCAGTTTAGCATAAGTACGCAGTTTTTGTTTATACATAGTTGAATGTAAAAACAGTTCTATTTCTAAAAATTCTATTTAGTTTAGATATCGAACAGTTCTATTTGATCCATTGATAGGACCCTATCACGTGCTACCACTCTGGGCCAGAGTGAACCTGGGAGCGATGGCGAATGTGGGGTACTCCGCATTCCCCAAAGCTCCAACATCACTGAAACCTCCCCATCAGATTGTTTAGTGCTATATCCAGCATATTCGTTCGGGGAGTCTTATCTCTCTGCAACGATTCGGTCGGTGTATTCTACAGCCCCTGCCGACTAGGCTTAAATGTGACAAGTAAATGAAGACTGGATTATTGTATAAGCTTGACAAATTGGCATGGTTTCTTTGTTTAATGGCATATCAACCTTCGTGGTTTATTTAATTCTAAAGCTAAACTTTTAGAAGAACGACAGTGATATTATTTAACCCATAGCTGGGAGGATAAGGCCTATACTTTTCTTACGAGAATTAGTCCGAAAGTGAATGTTGTAGCGCGACCAGAGTTCAAACTCGCTTACTTCGAGACCATAGCCTCGGATTTTGGCCATTCAGCCACTAGGTTTGAACAGATTTCTTCGTCAGTTTTCACAACCACCTTTTCCACATTCATCCTGCTTACTTTATTCATTCTTTTTCTCCTTTTTCCTATATAGATATTTTGCATTTTTATTTTCTTTCTCTTTATTAGCTTATTTTACTTTTCTTTCTTTTTCTAGTTTTTCTTCTTTTCTGTGGGTTTCTGGCTATGAGTTTCTCTCTTTGCTAAATATTAATTTTATCGAGATGCTTGAGATGTAGTTTGTTATCGTTGTAGGATACGGCGAACCGGGTTCAAATCTTGGACGAGGCTATTAGTATGTTACATAGCGCTAATTCACTTGGGAAAGTAGGACTCCAACAATTTTTCTTGCTATCGGTAAATAGAATAGCAAATTGGACTCTAAATCTTGGTATGGCAACCAGTCTAGGAAAAGGAAAACTTTGAATGCAAATCTGTTGAACTCTGCTTAAAAATTGACCTTGTGTCATATCCTAATAAATATACGTTTATTTTATTTTCAATATTTCTTTTTTGAATCAATTTTTACATTTTGTTTTAATCCGCACTTCTTTCTTTCTTTCCGTTGTTTTTTTTTTTAATGTTTATATCCTTGCAAATTAAAAAAAAAAATCACTCTTTCTTTATTTTATGCTTGTTCCGTATTGTTTTTTAATTAAATATTTTCTCTTTTTCCACCTTTTTTCTTCTTTCTTATAAAACTACTCTTTCTTTTTTGCTTTTAAGAATTTACCCTTTTGAAAAAAATCTTCTTTCCTTTCTTCCTTCCTTCCTTCGTTTATTCAATTATTTCGCTGTATATAATTGTATCTTTTTTCTTTCAGTTTCTGTTTGTCCATATTTTTCTTTTTTCTTTTGTATCTTCTTTCTCTTGTTCGTGTTTCATTTCTCTTTCTTTCTTTCTTTCTTTCTTTCTTATATATTATTGTTTTATCTTTACACATTTTATTTTTTCACTTTTATCTTTTTTTCATTCTTTTTTTAAAATGTATTTTTGTCTTATTTTTCCTCCCTTTCCTTATCCATAATTCATTCTTCCTGCCTTCCTCTCCTTCTTTCTTTCTTTCTTTCTTTGTATCGACACAATCTTTGTGCTCCAATTTACACTCAAGCACCAATTCCCGCCAATTCTTAGATAGATAAACCCTTAAAAGCAGTAGGTATCATAAACGATCAGAGGGCTGTGTGCCAGACAAAACAAATCTTAGAAAATTCTAAAATCTCAGTCATTCATATAAAGAAGATTCTGACATAATATTTCTTTGAGTAAACTATGGAATCAGAGAATTTTGCTATAATCAAGGAATTTTTATAATCAATTAGGCCAAAACTTGTTCACTTTAAACGTGAATTTTCTCTCAAATTAAATGCATTGGAGAATTTTTAAGCGAAAAGCACAAAAAGTTTTAACCTTGCAAAAAAGTAAGATCCCCACTAAAATAAGGGGTTTTCCTTGTATGACACTAAATTGCTTCTGAAGATCTTGGGTGTGTGAAGAATGTCTTCATGGCTATTTCTCCCAGATACACTCTGACCCAAATCTGTAATGACTATTAGGATCACATCAAAGGGTCAAATACATCTGTTTAAAAATTATCCGTATCGATTGAACCGTTTTGAAAAAAACTGAATAACAATTTGAGTCTTATGGCATATCAACCCTTGTAGTTCATTTAATATATATATATATATATATATATATATATATATATATATATACATATATATAAACGCATAGTTTGTAGAGAACATTTTTAAACAAGCCAGAATACACAAGTTTCAAGTATTGCTCGCTAACACTAATAATTCTAGTTACTATCGATCATTTGTTTGCATACTGTGAAGTCGTTTCAAGTATTGCCCATACTAATAGCTTTATTTGCACACAGTTAAATGGTTTCAAGTATTGCTATTTAACAATAATTTCATCCAGCATTATTCATTCATTTGCGCCCAGTTAAATGCTTTTAAGTACTACTATATAAAATAAATGTTTCAAATTTTGAACACTGTTAAAGGGTTTCAAGTATTGTTATTCAACACTTACAATTCTGTTCAACATAACTCATTAGCTTGTTGTCTCAATCGGCTTGGGCTGTAGAATACATCGACCCCATCTCTGCAGAGGAGTAAGACTTCCCTCAACGACATCAGCGATGCTAGAGATCTGTGGAATCTGGAGTACCCCTTTACTGCTATCGCTTTTAGGCCCACTTTGGCCCGGAGTGGTAGAACCTGATTGGGTCCTATCTATGGGTCAAACAGAATTAAATAGTGTACTTATCCTAAACTGAATTGTCTGAAATAGAACTGTCTTTACATTCAACTGAGCGTAAACAAAAACTGTACTTATTCTAAACTGAAATGTTTGATATAGACCTGTTTATATGAATAAAAACGGGTTTGTCATTAAATAACCTACAATGATTGATGTGCCATAAAACCAAACCAAACCAAAATGACTTAGTTCGGTATCAAATGATATGAAAAGGATTAATAGGCTGTAAAACAACCAACCAACCAATCAACCAACCGATCATTCGTTTAAATAGTTCTAAGTATTGCTGCGTAACTCTAACCATCCAATTTAACATCTGTCATTTTTTTGCACAATTCAATGGGCAAACAGTTCAATTTGACCCATAGATGGAACCTTACAAGTACTACTTTGCCCAGTCGGCTGGGGCTGTAGAATATACCAATTGCACCTCTGCAGAGGAGTAAGACCCCCCCCCCACAAAGTGTGTCCTGGATATAACACTAAACAATTTGATGGTGAGGTTCCAGTAATGCTGGAGCTTCGGGAAATGCAGAGAACCCCTTTATTGCAATTGCTCCCTGGTCCACACTGGTCTGGAGTGGTAGCACCTGATAGGGCCCTATCTACGGGTTGAATAGAACTAAACTGCATACTTATGCCAAACTAAATTGTTTAATATAGAACTATTTTGATATTTAACTGTGTGTAAACAAAATCTATACTTATACTAAACTGAATTGTTTGAATTAGAACTGTTTGACTAAATTGAATAGCTTGAAATAGAAATGTTTTGTCAATTAAACTGTGTAATTATGCAGAGCTGAATTGTATGAAAAAGAACTGATTATTTACATAAAAATGGATTTGGCGTTGAATAACCTACAAAGGTTTGTATTCCAATCAACCAACCAACCAACCACAATATCTACTACTCCGAGTCAGGATGCACCAGGGAGTAATGGTAATGAAGGGGTACTTCAAATTCTTTAAAGCCCTGGGAATGGAGCCTCATCATCAGATAGTTTAGTGTTTTATCCAGGACACTCATGGGAGAGGTCTTACTCCGCTGCAGAGAGGCAGTTGGCATTTTCTACAGCCCCCACCGAAAGGGCTGAAAAAAAAGCAAACTGTTAAGAAACAACAACTCAAAAAATTTAAATATGAACGTACAATGAACATAGCCCCAAACCGGTTGACATGCCGTTAAAATCAATTCATTAATGCTATTAAAAATCTACATAAAATTTAAATATAAAATCACTCAATATTTAAAATCTACCAAAAATTTAATAATTATTGGATTCTAACAAAATATTCCATTCGCATTTAATAAAGATTGAATATCTTATGTGACCCGGTATACAACCGCTGTAGTGCTACTTACTTCCCATCTCACAAACCATCTGAGTAAACTTAGTAAGACTTGCTATGCATTATTGATGAAAAGTAAGAACGAACTAATGAGCGACGTTCTCCAGTGGACGCCCACACATAGACAAAAGTATGGGCAAACCAACGAAAACTTACGTTCATCAGCTTTGTGTGGACACTGGATGACGTCTAAAGAACTTAATCAAGGGCAATGGCTGATAGTGATGACAAGAGAGAGAGAGAGAGTGTGTGAGAGAGAGAGAGAAGGAGAGAGAGGGAGGGGATAGAGAGAGGGGTGGGGGAGAGAGAGATTCAAGGGTTTTTTCGTGCTGTCTGAACGCCTTGATGATGATGATGATTATTATTATTATGTATAATACAGAATCTTGGATATTCACACGGAACAAGTAAACTGTTGGTACGATATATTATAATAAAATTGTTATATATATATATATATATATATATATATATATATATATATATAATGTTCACCGAACGTCCCGTTCATATGGCGTCCCATCGACCAGAACGTATCTCGGACGTTAAGCAACGAATACCTGTATTTATTAAGCTGAGACTAGTTAAATAAATGCACACAATATTGGGATACGCAGTGAGGATCAAATTTACTGCCAATAGCTTGCGAGACAAATCTGATAACCATCGCTTTTGGGCAGGTAGCCTTTCTCTTTTTCTACCGTATTTACCACTAGCTTTCGTCATCTTCCTTTTGTTAATAATGAATTCTGCCAATGGGAAAGGAGACGCTGGCGACAACAGTTCTTTCTGCTTTCTCACTGACTGAGTGTGCGTGTGTACGATTGTCCGTTCAACCGCGCCCTATCGTACTTGGTTATCTCCCCTTTCTTCTTCTTCTTCTTCTTCTTCTTCTTCTTCTTCTTCTTCTTCTTCTTCTTCTTCTTCTTCTTCTCGCCCTATACCCAACACATTTCTTCTTGCTTGCTCTTTCAGTTGCCAATAATACAATGTTTAAGAGCCTGGCTGCACATCTTTGGCGCGGACACGGTGCCAATAAATACCCACCCTCATTTATGAGACCATACGAGACTAAACAAACAAGCAGTCATACATATAACACGATGGAGACAAGCAAACAGACACAGAAACGTATCAAACAAAGTAGAAACACACAGTCTTGTTTATAGGTACTTATAGGTTTATCAGTACTTACTAAGATTAGCTCAGTCTGGCACAAGGCCACGAATATGAAGTACCTGGATAAGATCGAAATCACTGCAGTATGAGACGATGCCGAAAACTTCTTGGTCTCACTAAAAATTTAAATTACCATTTTGATAAGTATTTTTTTTTTTTTATATTTCCTACTTTTGATTGCCTTTGAAAGATACGAATTTTTTAAAAATCTCCCCAACAATAGTACCATTACAGTTCTTTTAAAAGGATTGCTTTAGCATTAAATAACCCACGAAGGTTGATATACCATTAAATTTTTTGGACTCTTCTCAGTATTCTGGCCGATTTTCATAAAACTGTAGTCTGGTTGCTCTTCACCTGTCCTCTTATTTCCAAGTTTTCCAGTCCCTGTACCAATCCTTTAGGGATTGTCCAAAGTGCAAGATCTATGTTATTTTGTTCATTCGCAAGTTTTTCACACTAGCGTTAGCTAGTGTTTTTTTTTACTGGAGCCTGAGTGACAGCAAGTCTCCTCAGGTATCCAGGACTCTTCTTAGTATTACAATGCATTAGTTTGGATAGTGTCAACTCGTCCTCTTATTTCCAAGTTCTCCAGTCCCTGTACCAACCTTTCGGTGACTGTACCGAGCGCACCAACCACAATTGATATCACCGTCACCTTCATGTTTCATAGCTTTTCCAGTTCTCGAGCAAGGTCTAGGTACTTATCTCTCTTTTCGCTTTCTAGTTGCGAGTTTTTCATACCAGCGTCAGCTGATGGGCTTCCGCTGGAGACTGAGTGACAGCAAGTCTCCTCAGGTCTCCAAGGCTCTTTTTGATGTTCTGGCTGATCTTAGTAATGCTGTAGTTTGGATGGTCTCCGGTCATCCTCCGATTTCCAACTCTTCCAGTCCCTTTTCCAATCTCTCGGAGACTGTTCCGAGCGCACCATTTATAATTGGTATCACCGTTATCTTCATGTTTCATAGATTTTTTGTTCTCAGGCAAGGTCTAAGTACTTGTCTCTCTTTTCGTCTTCTTTGAGTTTCACTCGGTGGTTGGCCCGGGAGACCTGAGTTCAATCCCAGGTCGAGTCATACCAAAGACTCAAAAAATGGTACTTGATACCTCCTTGCTTAGCACTCAGCACTATAAGGTAAGGATCATGGGTAAATTGGAGCAATCCAGGGAGTGGACTAGCGCCCTCTCCTACACGTCGATGTAGTAGCTATTGAAAAGGGAGCCTTCGGGTCGTCTTCGGCTAAGGTTGCCCACTTCACCTACTTTATAAATTCTCCAGGACAGTTGTTTGGTTGGTTGTTTAACACTTTTAAGGTAATTTAACGTCGAATTAAGTTATTTTGATAAAAGTTTCAAACAATTCAGTTTAATATAAGTATAGTTTTTTGTTTACACATAATTAAAAGCCAAAATGGTTCTATTTCAAACAATTCAGCTTAGCAGAAGCACATGTCAAAAACGGTTCTATTTCATACTCCTCTGCAGTGGGATATTCTGTGTATTCTATGCCTCACCAACAGGGCTAACGTTGATCAGTAAATAACAAAGGCACATCATTGTAGTGTAAAGGTTAGCAAACAAACAAGATTAGTAGATTAATTACTTTCAGATAATGAGTTCATTCCTCACTTGGTGCCTCATACCTGAAGCTTTGTGCCGAATATAAGCTCTTTTTTTTGTGATAGAGATGCCTTGCGTGGTGTAATGGATAGAAAGCTAGTTTAGTAGATCATTATTACTGAGTTCGATCCTCACTGGGTTCCACGTACTTCTGGTCTTGTTCAACATATAAGCGTACTGTTTATGTTCGTCTGTTTCTCTCTTTGTCATTGTTTTTATCTTTTCTCTCCCTTTCTGTTTCAAATAGCTTGAATGTTAGTTCTTTTCAGAGAAAGAAAGAAAGAAAGAAATAAAGAAAGATAAATAGAAGAATATATTAAGAATGAAACAAGGTGAAATATGAAAGAAAGGAAAGATGAAATCTGAATATGAAAGGTAAAAGAAAGAATGAAAATGGGGAAAAGAAAGTAATCAAAGTTAAAAAAGAATGAAAACTGAAAAAAAAATAAATAAAATAAATAAAATAATGCATTAAAGTAAAAGAAAGAATATTAGTAAAAAGAAATAAAAAGGAAAAGATAAAAGGGAAGAAAGAAGAAAGACATGTTAACAAAAACAAAAAAAAGAAAAAAAGAAAGAAGAGATAGAAAGAAATCTATCGGAGTGACAAAAAAGAAGGAAAGAAAGAAAGAAAGAAAGAAACACACCAAAATGAAAGAAAGATTATTGGGGAAAAAGAAAGGCAAAAGAAAATATTCAAAAGAATGGAAGAGGAAAAAAAGAAAAAAAGAAAAAAGAAAGAAACTTAATAGATTGATAAATTAAGAGTGAAAAATAAAGGGAATAAAAATTAAAATTGTTTTAAAACAAGGGAAAAAGAATGAAATACGAAAGAAGTAAAGAAAGAAGTAAACAGAAAAGAAAGAATGAATAAATGAAAATAATGCAAAGAAAGAAAAAAGTAGAGGGAAAAAAGAACGGGGAAAATAACACAATGAGAAAGAGAGAAAGAAAAAAGAAAGATAAGAGTGAAAAAATTAAGAGAATAAAAAAAACACATAAGGAGGAAAAAAGAAAAATAAATAAAGAAAGAAAGAAAGAAAAAAGAAAGATAAGAGTGAATAAAAATAAAACAAATATATATACAAAAGAAAGAAAGATAAGAAAAAGAAATAAAAGAAGAAGCAAAGAAAAAATAAAAAGATAAAAGTAAAAAAATAAGATAAAATGGATAAAAATAAAACGATATATAGAAAAGAGGAAAAATGGAAGAAAGAAAGAAAGAAAAAAAGAAAGAAAGAAAAATAAGAGTGAATTAAAATAAAGCAAATATATATATAAAAGAAAGAAAAAAAGAAAAAGAAAAAAGAAGAAACAAAGAAAAAATAAAAAGATAAAAGTAAAAAATAAATGAATAAAATGGATAAAAATAAAACGAAAGAAAGGGGGAAAATGAAGTAAATTAATAAATGAATTAATTAATGAATAAATAAGAAAGAAGAAAGTAAAAGAAATTGAGAAAGAAGTAAAGAAGGTTGATAAGAATGAATGAAACTAAAAAAAAGAAAAAAGAATTAACATGAAAAAAAAAAAGATCAAGCCACAAATCCAATTTTAAATACTGAAATACTGCTCACCGGAAGGTGCATGACAACTAGAAAATTGTTTGCCGTCCAGTCAGACTAAACACCAGCAGTGTTTAATAATTCTTACAGCACATGACTGGTGCAGTGAGTTCGATTCTCCCTAGAAACCACATTATGTTAGTCTTCTAATTATTATATTTCGCATCCATCATTGTGTTGTTAGCAAATTTATCTCATGTTTCTTAAGATCTATGCTTACTGAAATTCTATTATTGGGTCGTAAATAACTTTTGGAAAAGCTCGAATGACTCCCCGTGGCGTAATGGATAGCATGCCAGAGTTAGATAGATAGTAAGTCAGTTCGAAACCCAGTGACGGTGTTATGTCCATTTTATAACTAATACATTTGGGGATATAAATGAATTCACTTTTGCCCAGTTATGCATTAAGTAGTATTACCGTTTTTCTATAAAGATGGCTTTGGCATAAAGTATATAAATGACCACATCAATACCAAACAGTGCTGAAAATTTCTTAGCCTCGAGAAAAAGTAAATAATCTTAATTTTGAATTGTTTGTCAAAAAATAATTGCAATATGAGCTCAGGTAAATAATACATAATAGTTATGAGTACCAGTTCATAGGTTGATAAAGGGTTATAAGTCTCCAAAAATTAAATCTAAATCATCTAACAGGACACATGGTGTAATGGTTATAGACATTTAGTATGAGAACTTTTTAAAATAAAATCATGTTGACGTTGCAGGTTCAAGCCCTCCTCCAATTCAATAACAACGAATACTTACTGAAGTTTAATGTTTGTACTCGATAATGATCCACAAAATAAGAACAAACTTCCTCCGGGTTCGGTTTGAAGTTCTGTGTAAACTCACGAGTTCGACATGAAACACTTGAAGAAGGTTAAAAGATGCATCGGCCGAAACGTTATGTATAAAATAAGAAGCCAATAGTCCGAATAAATTAAATAATTAAAAAAAAACTAACTAGTTTTTAAAGATATTTCCTACTTTTGATATCTTTGGAAAAGGTATAAACTTTCTTTTTCTTTCTTGCCCAGTTGAATACATTGGCTGCTTCTCTGCATGGAGAAAAGATTCCTCCAATGAGTGTCCTGTGGCCTAGTCCGCAGGGGCTGCAGAATACACTGAATGCATTTCTGCAGTGGGGTAAGACCCCCACAACGAGTGTCCTGGATATGACACTAAACAATCTGATGAAGAGGTTCCAGTAATGCTGTAGCTTTGGGAAAGCGGAGCATCCCTTCATTGCCATCACTCCCAGGTTCACTTGGTCCTGTCACGTGATAGCCCACGGAGACGATAGAGGTAAGACTAATACTATCCTCCCGTTGAATTAACAGTATCTAGCCGTCAAAAAAAAGTGACCGTTAAGGAAGAATGTGGGTCACAGAGGGGATAAACAGATGTTGGTACTTGGTGACCTTACCCAGGTCGCCAGACACCAAGGGGGAGAAGAGAGAAGCCAAATGATTGGCTGGGACCCCAAAACGGAAGTGGGGACTCCCTCCCCTCAGTGGAAGTAAATAGTAAGAAAGTGAGTTTTTGAGCGGGGTCCGTAGCGGGCAGACGAACCATAGCCATTTTACTCCGGGTTGAAGACAAAAGAATAACTGAGACATGAGGGACCCGAGTTCTTCAAGCCAGTATTAAAAATAGAACAAAGTCTATTAGCCCGTGAAAGAAGAAAGATTCTCCAGTGGAACCCCGTCGAAAAATAAGATAAGTAACTTTGGGGCCATTTTCCTTTATACCCAAATTTTGTATACCACTCTCTCTCTCTCTCTCTCTCTCTCTCTCTCTCTCTCTCTCTCAATTTGAAGAAAGACAAAAGTCAAGAAAAGTCATTTATATTCGTGGACTGTCCAATTATTATATGTTTTGACACTTTGAAAG
This sequence comes from Sepioteuthis lessoniana, assembly GCA_963585895.1. Taxonomy (NCBI): domain Eukaryota; kingdom Metazoa; phylum Mollusca; class Cephalopoda; order Myopsida; family Loliginidae; genus Sepioteuthis; species Sepioteuthis lessoniana. The sequence goes on from OY757921.1 coordinate 47,735,091, forward strand.
TGTATATAACTGTAGTAAAGGAATTCATGTATTTTTATGTTACCATGTGGTCTATGTTGTTCTTTGCCGTTCTACTACGAATTTGTTGTTGTCACATTTCCCTTTTAGCTTCTATTCGCCTTATGTTATCTTGCTTAGAATTGTCCTATTAATTCCTAAAATATCACACGGGAAACCGGAGTTGCCGACTACTACAATATAATATTATTACGACTAAAACTTATAGGCTCATTATCTTCCATTGTCGAGGGGAATGAAGTTTAGCGGCCTGGTGGGTGAGTGATAGTGTGAAATTTGGAACCCCTTTGCCCGCGGCGGTCAGTCTGGCTCTAAATTGATCCCTCACGTAATATGCCAGTTCTTATATGCCCGAGAGAAAAACTCTGAACGAGGACATATTCTATAGGGGATCAAGTGCCAACCTGCCCCGTCTTCACACGTGCGAAAATAAACTCCCGTTTTGGGATTTTAGTCAATTTGCCGTCACAGTCCGGAGTGGTTGCTCATAGTGGTGGCACCTGATAGGGTGCTACCACTATCTATGGGTCAAATAATTATGTGTAATTATGATAAACTGAATTGTATGAAATAGAACTGTTTTTGACATTGAAGCTGCGTACTTATTCTAAACTGAACTGTTTAAAATGGAACTGCTTTTAAATAGAACTGAACTAAATAGTTTAAAATATAACTAGTATTGACACTGAAACTGTGTACTTATGCTAAATGGAACTGTTTGAAATAGAACTATTTTGACATTTAACTGTTTGCAAACAAAAACTATACTTATACTAAACTGAATTGTTTGAAATCTAATTCGGGGTTAAATGACCTGAAAAAGGTTGATACGCATAAAACCAACCAACCAACCAACCAACCAACTAATTTTTCCTCCAGCTATTAGCTAAATATTCTTCTCCAAAGATAGCTTTGACATTAAATAACCCACGAAGGTTAATTTGCCGTAAGATAAAAAAAAAAAAAAAAATTAGAAAAATCTACCCTGAAGTGCAGTTGTTAGCTAGCTAATCCCCCAAACCGCTACTCTGTTTTCAATCTTTACTAGTCACCCTATTTTTATGGTTTTGTGCGACTCTAAATTTAGTTACTACCAACAATAAATATTCTCAGTTGTAACAGTAATACAGCTCATTCAGTAATTAGTCATTTGATTTGTAATGTCTAATGAAATATGATGGGGAACCTTCCCTCTCATTTGAGATGGTCATCCTGGGAGATTGCATAGCACCCAGATGTTTGCCAAATTCCTTCCATACGGGCCAAACCTGATCCAAAATCGAATGACCAGCTCTCTTGAACGATCTTTGCCAAATGATCTCTTCATCACGACCTTCGGACCCGGCGACTGACTAACCTGAAACCTTTGACAGTTGCTCAATAGCTCAACTTCACTTCTCTTCGGAAATTCTCCTGGGCGGCTGATAGTTATTAGGTTAGTCTCGCAGGCAGTTGCTAGTGAATTCAATCCTCACTGGGTTCCTGTTATGGCCTTGTGCCAGACTAAGCTAAGCTTCGTTAATGATCTGTTGACACCGTTCTGAAAATCCCTACTGACGAAATTCCAATCCTATTTTTGACTTTATTTAGTGGCATCGTATGAATCGAGTTAAGATGACAAAACAAAATAGTATTCTGTGAAGATGAACATTTCATACACTACTTACCGAGTTGAAATATTTATTGACATATCATTGATAGAGTTTGAATATTGTTGTATTATCAACGGAGTTTAAATATTTTCGTATTATTTAAAGAGCTCAAAAACTTATAGTTATATTATTTATAGAACTCAAATATTTACTGAAATATAGTTTATAGAGTTTAACAATTTATTGTCTTATTATTCATTGGGTTAAAATACTCTATTATTTATACATGGTAAATCTTCATGTATAATTCATATAGTATAAATATTTATTGTCATATTATCTGAGGACTGGGTAGGACTAGTCATGTTTTATGACATATCAACTCTTGTGGGTTATTTTATGCCAAATCCTGTATAGGTATGAAATTTGTAATCGAATAATTTGTAGGTACTTTCATTTTTAAACGAGTTAGAACTCATTTAACCCATTCCAAATATTGATAACATCAATAATTCTATTTGATATTGATCACTTGTTTGCGTACAGTTAAATGGTTTCATCTAGTGATAATGTCAATAACTCTATTTAATATTAGTCATTTGTTTACGCACAATATATTTAGCAATAGTAATTCTATCAAGTATTCCTATCTAATACGAATAATTTGCCCCAAGCAGTATGATTTCAGATGACCAATAATATTAATAATTCTTTGTGAGTTACTGAACACTTCAATATGACCCATAGATGGGACCCTATCAGGTATTACCGCTGTCGTTCAGAGTGGACTAGGGAGTTATGTTAATGAAAAAGTACACCACATTACCCAAATCTCCGGGACTAGAGGTTCACCATCAGATGCATTTTAGTTTAAATCCAGAACGTAGCTGTTTGCATTTCAGTTAGAGCCATTTCTCTTTAGAAAAGCATAAATCTATCCGTTCCCTTTTCAGTTATTGGGGAAAATAGTAGGGCAGACTAAGTTATTTAACCAGTCAAAATTTCATTTATTTCATTTAAAAATTGACCTTATGACATATCCTGCCCGTGGTGAAGGGATATATATATATATATATATATATATATATATATGTGTGTGTGTGTGTGTGTGTGTGTGTGTGTGTGTGTGTGTATGTGTGTGTGTGTGTGTGTGTGTGTGTAAAGTAAATAATGAAAAATGTTGCTTGATCAGCGATATCGCTATTCAAGCAACATTTTTTACTATCTTAAAGTCATGATTAAGTTTTATTAAAACCGAAAGTTTTTAACGTTGATTTTGCATGATAATAAATTCATCCTTTTGGACTAATTTGTTTTTCTATTTTCTTCATATATATATATATATATATATGTGTGTGTGTGTGTGTGTGTGTGTGTGTGTGTGTGTGTGTGTGTGTTTGTGTGTGTGTATGAGTGTATGTGTGCGTGTGCAGTAAGAGAGAGAGAGAGAGGGGGGTGAGAGAGTGAGAGAAATAAAGCCGCGGAAAATAAATGAGTGGTATACATCTTACTCACACAGGTTGCAGCAGAAAGATCTCCAACATTTTTTTTTCAAATAAGATCAGTTATGATCATGACTTGGATCGACCATGTTTTCAAAGGTGACAAAAACACCAGGAGTCATGGCAGTATTTCTCAAACATTTCGATGAAAAGGATGTTTTAACTCATCTTTTAATCGATGAACCTCTGGTTTTGAAATTCTCATCCGATATCAGTATCAATTTTCTATCCGGAACAGTATCATTCCAATATAACATAAAATAAGCATGTAAATCTTTCTGTGTTGCAATTACAGATTCATCAGTCTTAAAAAACTTTCAACAGCAAATTCACGGTGTGCACTGGTCCAAAAATTATTGTAAAAATAAAATAGTAAGACATTAGCTAGATGGAGCTACAATTACCAATTGCCTAAGTGCACTTGTACCATTAAGATGACAGTTTAAAATGTGGGTGGTATATCTGTCGCAGGCTGTTTTACTCGCAGTGAATTAACTTTCCTTAGTTTACCATATTTACCAACCCCTCCGCTCGGGCAGAATATGACACAAGGTCATTTTTTAAGCGGAGTTTAACAGGTTTGAATTCAGAGTACTCCTTTTCCTAGACTAGTTGCCTCACCAAGGCTGAAGAAATCAGACTGTCCTACTATTTACCGATAGCTGGGGGGAGAATAATTGGATTCGTAACTTTCCCGAGGGTATTAGTGCTATTCCTAAGTTTACGTACACTCACTGTTCAACCACTAATACGATTGCATGTAATACACACATTCAAAAATAAACCATTACACCAGTCCTATGAAGAAACAATTGTGCTTGTTACCTAATTCAGGGTGTCTCAAGATAGATGCAACCCATTAATATGATAATTATTCATTACGGAAAAAAAAGTGCTATGGCGGTCATTTGGAAGACGTCCTGTAAAAAATGCATCCTTTGAGCTGGAGACATCAAATGAAGGACATGTAATGTTTTTTGAGTTTCTTGTCTTAGTAACAAATTATTATCATATTGATGGATTGCATATATTTTGAGACACATTTGAATGATTTTTTTCCCCAGATAAGTAGTGATGCCAAATATTTTTTTCTCTCTTGTTCAAGGCATTATGATCGAGGATTAATAGCTGTTATAGTATACTATTTTCAAATCTGAAAGAAAAAAGAACACAACATTATTATTAGTAGAGCTATAAGCAGCCAAATGGGTCCCACGTATATTGAGACACTTTATATATACACAATTACGTTTACGCTTAAGACTATCCTTCTATCCTTTCTTCTTTCCTTCTTGCTTTTTAGCCAGCGTATTGACCCACAAGTTCTCCCAACCCTCATAGTTTCCACCCAATTCTCTTTAGCACCATATTAACACATTGTTCAACAAATGAGCACATTCGGCCTTTTTGTTTATCACTCAGCTTTCTATGTACCTGAACTACACCGACGTCTGCCCGGGCACCACCAAGAGTGCCCTTGGTGAACAACTCTCCCTTTCATGTGCTAATGTTGTTGATATTATCCCCCCAAAGGTTTCTTTTATGCCGACCGCCGCGTCCCGTCATCTGAGACTGTTTACCATATTATTGTTATTCATGGCACATGACACATTATTCTATATCGCAGAAAATGATATTAAAACGGTGGCCATATTTTGGGAAAATTGAAACGACGTGACTTAAAGGGTTTTTTCTGGCCGCATCAATCGTGTGGGAGGAAATTTATCCCTATGTCTATATTGACTTGATTGTGGGCGCCAGGCCTAATGAGATGGATAATAGGTTATAGCCGTGGGAAGCCGTCGCTTATGAGTTCGATACTCACTGGGTACTCTTATGTGGCGCAGACTAAGCTAAAATTAGAAAAAAATATTTTTGTATGTATGCAAATATGTTTGATTATCTATACGCCATTGTGTGTGTGTGTGTGTGTGTGTGTTTGTTTGTTTGTGCATGTGTATGTGTGTGCATGTTTGTATGTGCTTATGTGTTTGTGTGTATGTATGTTAGTGTGCAGGTGTATTTGTGCGTGTGTGTTTGTTTATGTGTTTGTGTGTGTATGTGTGTTCGTGTGTGTGTGATTTTGAGTGTGTGTGAGCTTTTTAAAAATATTTTTGTGTTTGTGTATGTGCTGGTATATATGTATGTGGGCGTTTGTGTGAATTCTTATGCATGTGTTCGTGTATGTGTTTTTGTGTGTGGGGGGGGTGAATTTGCGTGAGTGTATTTGTGTGTGTATCTGTGTGTGTGTATTTATATATTTATGTGTGTTTGCGTATGTTTTTATGTTTGCGTGTGTTTTTTGTGCGTGTGTTTGTGTGTGCGTGTATGTGTGTGTTGGTGTGTGCGTGTTTGTGTATGTGTGTGTCAATGTGTTTATCAACCCCATCCTCCATGAGCCCGATGCGACACAAAGTATTTTTAAAAGCGGAGTAGACCTTGTTTGAATACAGATTTTTCCTTCTCCAAGGCTAGTTGCCGCCTCAAGGCTAAAGAACTAATAGAGCTCAATGAATAATATAACAATAAGTTTTTGAACTCTTTAAATAATACAATCAATAATACAACAATATTTAAACTCTATCAATGATATTTCAACTCGGTAAGTAAGCAAAGTTGCCGACCTTAGCCGAGGACGACCCGAAGGCTCCTTTTTCAATAGCTACCACACCGGGTGTAGAGGAGGACGCTACTCCATTCCCTGGATTGCTCCACTTTATCCTTGATTCTTACCTTATAATGTTAAGTGCTTATCAAGGCGGCATCAAATACCATTTTTTGAGTCTTTGGTATGACTTGACCTACGATTGAACCCCGGTCACTCAGACCATTGGCGAACACTCTACTCATTTGGCCAATGTCCCGGTCAAAAGTAATGTATGAATAAATTTTCAACTCTATAGAATACTATTTTGTTTTGTCATCGTAACTCGATTCATATGATGCCACTAAAGAAAGTCAAAAATAGGATTGGAATTTCGTCAGAAGGGATTTTCAGAACGGTGTCAACAGATCATTAACGAAGCTTAGCTTAGTCTGGCACAAGGCCATAACAGGAACCCAGTGAGGATTGAATTCACTAGCAACTGCCTGCGAGACTAACCTAATAACTATCAGCCGCCCAGGAGAATTTCCGAAGAGAAGTGAAGTTGAGCTATTGAGCAACTGTCAAAGGTTTTAGGTTAGTCAGTCGCCGGGTCCGAAGGTCGTGATGAAGAGATCATTTGGCAAAGATCGTTCAAGAGAGCTGGTCGTTTAATTTTGAATAAGCGCAAAGTAAACGCAAACGACGTCATCAAGGATTCGAACTCGGGTAGCCAATTCTATTTCCAACGATGATAACCGTTACGCTGACACAATGATCCCTTTCTTTCCCAGAATCTGTCTGTCTTTAAGTTGCATTTAAATGCTAGTAAGTGTGAATAGATATAACAGCAGTTGAAGACGAACCATATTTGGTAATTTCCTTGAGCAAGAATTTAATCTTGAGTTTGATTCCTATAAAAGATATATATATATATATATATATATATATATATATATGAATGTTTGATTAAATAATAAAGACATATTTTGTCTATATAATTTTATTTGGATACTTTCAAGTTTACTAGCAAATGTTTTGGTTTTAGTTTGGAGTTGCTTGATGAAATAGCCGAAATTGTCCCGAGCGCTTTCGGACTCTTCATAAGCCATCATCAGGAGTTGTTTGCAAGCGTAAAGATTGTTTTTAAAAAAGGTTTTTAAGTTTTTTTTAATATTGCAAAAATTACGTAAACATACTGTTGCTTTAAACTGAGATGCTATTTCTGTCGGTAGCGTTCTGTTTTAAATTCGTTCGAGGTCATTAGCATCTCAGTTTAAATCAAATACCGTTCGCCAACAACAGCTAAGTCTTACTGGTATCTGATCACAACATAAAAATAGAGAGAGAGGGGGGGGAGAGACAGACGGGCGTAACGCTTATCAAATTCGGAAATGGAGTTGGTGATGCGAGTTCAAACTCTGAAGGAGGCTGTTTGGGTCTCACTTCGGGTTAATGCCTTTACAGAAGGCATGAATCCATTACTTCTCTCTTTCCAGCTATAGGTAAATAGTAAGACTCTTTACACGTATACATTAAAATTTTAATAAATAGAGTCAGTTTTTATACATCTTGGTCAATTCTCATATATATATATATATATATATATATATGTGTGTGTGTGTGTGTGTGTGTGTGTGTAAGACCGAAAAGAAAAACTTGGCGAAACGGTTATCGTCGAAGGAAATGGAATCGGCGAGTTGCACTTAACGCTAATTCCCATAAGAAAGGCATGAATTCACATTTTCCACCTCTAGCTGTGGGTAAATAGTAGGAGTGACTGTTTTTTTTTTTACCCTTGGTTCGGCTACCAGTTTAGGAGAAGGGAAACTCCAAATTTAAACTAACTTTACTCCACTTAAAAACTGAATTTGTGTCACATCCTGCCCGTGACGGAGGGGTTGGTTAAATACATTGTGATAGGAGTAATGGTTATTGTCACAGGAAATGGGCACGGCGGCACGAGTTCAAATCCTGAACGAGGCTGATTGCACTTCACATAGCACTAATATCCTTGCGGAAAGGTATGAATACAATTGTTCTCCATCCAGCTATAGGTAGATAGGCTCTTTAGCAACCAGTCTGGGAGAAGGAAAACTCTGAATTCAAACCTATTAAACTCCACTTAAAAATGAGGGGGTGTCCTCGTGGTGTAATGGCTAATGGACTGCGGAATCGTTGTAAGCGAGTTCGTGGTCCAGTCACGCTATTACGTTCACTTTCGGGCAAGTACCCTTGGGAAAGGTATGAACCCCCTAATCCTCCCAACTATGGGTTAAATAGTACAACGACTTTTCTTCTTGGAGAATGGCTTTGGCATTAAATAACCTACAAAGGTTGGTATGCCATTAAACAAAGAAACCAAACCAAAATCCACTTAAAAATGACCTTGTACCACATCCTGCTCATGACAGAGGAGTTGGAGAGGGTAAATAATTTGTGAGAGGAAGAGAAGGGAGAGCTATGAAGTTCAAGAACATTGTTAGTTTATTATTTTTGCGTACATATTTTTCTTGACAAATTATAAGCGCGTGTTATACGCTGGTGCGTGTTGTATGGTGAGTAATACCGTAAATGTATATATAGTTCCTTTCGAGTGTCAGTGTACCTTTGTGAACACAGGCAAACGTTTATTGGCGAGGAGAAAAGAGAGTTAGCTGAGAGATATCATGTCTATAAAAGGCGTTAAAGGGATGGAGAATGAGATGGAGTGCAAGTGCTCGTATCCGCAGAATTCCTCAATGTCATATCGTAGCGCGCCGGCCTCTCTTACGTGACAATATGACAAGCGATTCTCCGCAGAGGGACCATATTCCAATCCGCATTAGCCATAATCAGACATCATAATCAGACAGCAGAAGGTAAACACGTCATTACAAGAAGTGTATCAAAGTGCGGACATCACACAAAGTTTCCCGTTGCTTTCGTAGTTTTGACATGTACATTAATATCTTCATCAGGATTTGGTGTGTGTCGAGGAAAGGGTCACACTGCAATCTCCCAATCAACCACCCACGCATGTATGCTTTTAAAACCCGAATTAACAAACGAACTGGGTTACGAATTCAATCTCTAGCACTTCAATTCTACTCGTAATGACTCCGCCGCGACACCTCTCCCAGCCAACAGCTCTCCAGCAGGATCTCTCACTTTTGATGAAATAAACAAAACGCCCACCAAAAAGGGGGTGTTATGAGTATGACACTAATGGTGTGAGTCCTGTTCTTGAAATCTGTGGGTGAGGTGTAGCCCTTCAATACCATTATTCCCAGGTCAGCTTTGACCTGGGATGTTAGTACCTGTTTGTTTTTTAATGGCATATCAACATTGGTGGGTCATCTAATACCAAAATCATCCATCTAGAAGAACAGCAGTGGTACTATTTAACTGATGGAGGTGGATAAAGGGGTTCATATTTTCCCCAAGAGTTTTTGTCCAAAAGTGAACATAATAGCACGACTGGAGTTCGAACTCACACGTTTGCCACCGAAACACGGAAACTTCCCCAGTATCTATCAGGGTTTCTTTCCTGGGTACTTGAAATCATACAATGGTGTGCAAATTATTTGTATAAGACTGGAATATTTGGTATCATATATATATATATATATATATAGCTACTCATCCACACGAGCAGGATGCAACACAAGGTCAGTTCTTTAGGCTGAGTTTATAAGCTGAGTTTAAAAATTCTGATTTTTGCTTCTCGTAGACAGGTTGCCATACAAAGGTTAGAGAGCTCAGTCTGCCCAATTATTTACTCATAGATGGAGGGAGGATAGTTTGATTCATACCTTTCCCAATGGTATTTGCACTATGTGAAACGCAAACAGATTTGACAGAATTTGAACTCGAGTCGCGGTATCCATTTTAGACGACGGTAGCGATTACACCACGGGCACTGCTAAATATATATATATATATATATATATATATATATATATGTATATATATATATATGTAAATATATATATATATGTATATATATGTATATATATATTTGTATATATAGATATGTATATGTTTATATATATATATATATATATAAGTAAAAGTAAAGTTTTCGACCTCAGTCGAGGGTGACCCGAATGCTCCCTTTTCAATAGCTACCCCACCGGTGTGTAGGGAAGGGCGCTACTCCTTTCCCAAGATTACTCCACTTTACCCTTGCTCATTACCTTATAATACTGAGTGCTAAGCAACGCGGCACCTAGTGCCATTTTTTGAGTCATTGATATAACTCGACCTGGGATTGAACCCCGATGGAGGACCGTTCCCGAACATTCTACTCATTATATACATATAAAAGTAAGTAAATTTGGCCACCAGAGTCGAGGGCGACCAGAAGGCTCCATTTTCTATTGCTACTACTCCGAGGTGTTGGGGAGGGCGCTTCTCCTTTCCCTTGATTGCTCCACTTTACCCTCGATACATATCTTATATCGCCGAGTGATAAGCAAGGAGGTATCCAGTACTATTTTTAAAGTCTTTGGTATGACGCGACCTGGGATTGAACCTAAGTCTCCTGGACCATTGGCGAACACTCTACCAATGTCGTTCAGCAGCTCCCCTCTCGATTCAGGTCAGCACTACCCCCTCAAGGCATTTGATATGTTGACTCTGGCTTGGTCGAAATTTGTCTTGTGTGTATGTCATCAGGATGACGTAAAATCAGGTGGATTTCGATTCCAGCTTGAAGCGCTTCGCATGTCTAGCCACATTGAAGAGTTGTGATACAAAGAAACAGACTACCTGTGGATGACAAAATATATGTATTTATTTAGAGGTGCACTGTAACGGTTATCACCATTAAAATAGAATCGGTGATACGAATTCAAAACCTGGACGGGGCTGTTTGCATTTCATTTGACGCTAATGCTCTTAGGAAAAGTATGCTCCAGTGGAGCAGACGGGGTTCTTTGGCTTTGATATGGCAACCATTTGAGGAAAAAGAAAATTTTACATTCAAAATAGTTTTACTCCGCTTAAAAATTGACTTTGAATCACATTCTGCACTTGACTGATGGGATTGGGCAAACACACACATACACATATATATATATATATAGGGTGTCTCTTCATGATAATGAATTATTGCTAAGACAAGTGTCATTTGGAACACGTCCTATAAAAATGCATCTTTTGAACTAGAGACATCAAATCAATGTTTTTTAAATTATTATATCAGCTTCCAGGATATGCAATTATTTTTTTCAGTTTCTTGTCTCAGTAATAAATCATTATCATATTAATGGGTTGCGTCTATTTTGAGACAGTTTTGAATGATTTAGTTTACTTTTTTCAAATCAGAAACAAAAAGAACACATTATTATTAGTAGAGTTATATGCAGTCACATGGGTCCCACCATGTATATCGAGACACTATATATATATATATATATATATACATGTGTGTGTGTGAGGTTTTTAACTTCACAGCTTGTCAGTCATTGGTTAAATTTTGAGTTGAAAGTTTCATCTTATGATGTTCGATCTATGTAATTAATTTGCAATAGTGGATTAAGTTCATCGACTAGAAAGGAGTTTATGTTGAAAAATAATCACTTGTATAAATTAAAGGGCTTTTTATCATTGGACTTGTTGATGTATTTATATACGAGAATTTTGGTCGCCTAGCCGGACTCTTGAGTAGACATAATATTGTAGGTTAACAAAATATGAATAAATCTTTCGAGATACGTCTGGAGAAAACATGATTTATTTCTCTTTTGTTTAATATCAACTGATTACTTACGATCTTTTTTTTTTATTATCTTAGCTATTAATTCGACTGGTGTTTTGTTTCGTTTCGTCTCGTTTCGTTTCTTTCGTTTCTTTCATTTCTTTCGTTCTTTCTTTCGCTTCTTTCTTTCGTTTCGTTTCGTTTCTTTCTTTCGTTTCTTTCTTTTGTTTCTTTCTTCTCTGTTATGTTTTCTTCTTTTTTTCTTTGACTTTTTATCTATTTATTTCTAAAAAAAATTACTTTGATGATTACTTATCTTATAATTACATTGTCAATTTTCTAGTGGCTTCATTAAGTTGAAGAGAGAGGGGGGTGAGTGTGTGAGCAAAAATAGAAAAGGTAAGGAAAAAGAAATAGAGGGAGAGGAAAACTGAGAAAGTTATATAAAGAGAGAGGGATAAAAGAGAGAAAGAGTGAAAAATACAAAGATAGTAAAAGAAACAGAGACAGAGAAAAAGAAAAAGAGTGAAAAAAAGAGAGAAAGAGAGAGAGAGAGAGAGAGAGAGAAAGAGAGAGGGAGCGAGTGAGAGAGAGAGAGAGAGAGAGAGAGAAAGAAATTAAAAGAAAGAAAGCCTAATAAATACGAGAGAAAGAAAGTAAAGTATAAAAATACAAACAATAAGAGAGACAGAGGGTGAGAAAGAGAAAGAAAGAGAAAGAGAGAGAGAGAGAGAAGAGTTAAAAATAGAGGGTAAAAAAAATAGAGAGTTGGGTAAGAGATAGAGAAATAAAGAGAGAGAAAGAGAGACAGACAGACAGACAGACAGATAGATAAAGTGTATAAAAAGAGAAAGAAAAAAACAAAGGTTAAAAAACAAGAAAAATGAAATGAAAAAGACCCAAGAAGAGAGCGGGACAAAAAGGGCGTGCGGGTGTGTGTGTGTGTGGGGGGGGGAGAAATCTAATGAGAGAGAGATAGACGGGAAGAGAAAAAGAAAAAGTGGGAGAGAGAATTGGAGTGAGAGGGAGAGAAAAGCATAAACAAAAAATTGGAGAAATACAAAGAGAGAGAGAGAGAGAGAGAGAGAGAGAGAGAGAGAGAGAGAGAGAGGATTAGAAAGAAAAAAGAAATGAAAATACAGCGATGAGCAAAGAAATGAAAAAAAAACCGACTTTATATATATATATATATATATATATATATATATATATATAAAGAGAAAGAGAGAGAGAATGCGAGAGAGAAGAGACTGAGATAGATAGATAGATAGATAGATAGATAGATAGATAGATAGATAGATATGAATAGCGTAAGAGAGATATATGTGTGACGGATATGAACAGACTTGTGCAGATAGATAGATAGATAGATAGATAGATAGAATTGATAAAAATGATTTGTTAATATACATGTATGATAATGAAATCAATTAATGTATAGATTCTGTAAAAGGTTTTTTTTTCATTACGTTTTTAATCGTATATTTATTCATAGTTTATATATATATATATATATATATATACATATATATATATATATATATATATATATATATATATATATATATATATATATATATATATATAATGATGTTTAATGAGAGTTGACTGGTATTTTATCTGTGTGTGCTATCAATAGAACAGCAAGAAATAGCGAATCTGTTGGCCTGTGAGATGTGAGGCTTATGTAAATCCCTTGCAATCAGTTCTATCTGATCACTGAGTTAATATTGGCTAATTGAATGAAGATGAACCACGATTAGCATTGTAGAGATTGTTTTAGAGGAAGAAAGACATGTGACTCTCCTCTTGTACGTCAGTTTGTTTTTCTGTTCTCTATAGACCAGCAAACGGTTCGACGTAAATCTACTTGATTTACTTCGTTGGCTGGTTGGCTGGTTGGTTGGTTGGTTGATGGCATTTAAACCCTTATTAGATTATTTTATGCTGAAGTCAGATTTATTATTTTACTCTTTTGAGAGATTTTCACACCAGCTTTAGCTGATGGTTTTTCACTGGAGTTTGAGTGACAGTAAGTCTCCTTAAGTATCCAGGACTCTCATCAGTATTTTAACCGAAAACTACGGTATGATGAATGCTATAGTTTTGATGGTCCTCTTATTTCCAAGTCCTCCAGTCCCATTATCAATCCTTTGGTAACTGTACCGAACGCACTAATTACAATTGGTATCACCGACACTTTTATATTCCAGTTGTTAGTTCTCTAGCAAAGTCTAGGTACTTAATTTTTTTTCGCTGTCTTTCAGTTTTACCCTGTGGTCTGCTGGAACGGCAAAGTCCACTATTCGGTAGGTCCTCTCTCTTTTTTTTTTTTCTTTTTTTTTTTTTCGTAGACTATCACTAGGTCTGATCGTCCTGCCGAGATTAGATGATCCGTTTGTACCTCAAAATCCCAGAGAATCTTGTGCGTCTCATTTTCTTGGATGGATTCTGGGTTATGCATTTACCATTTGTTAATATATTTAATTTTCAGTTTTATTTCTAGTTTCTTATAATTCTTCAACAATCTAATTCAAAAGGTGAGGAAAAGTAGGGATTATATGTATTCTATCTATTTATGTTTTTTCTTGCCTCTTTTGGGTGTTATTTTCCCAATCACATTGATAAAGTAAGTAAAGTTGGCGACCGTAGTCGAGGGTGACCAGAAGGTTACCCTTTCAATAGCTTCAGCACCAAGGTGTAGGTCGCAACTCCTTTCCCTGGATTGCTCCACTTTGCCATTGATACGTACCTTATATTGCTGAGTGTTAAGCAATGAGGCATCAAGTACCATTTTTAAAGTCTTTGGTATTGAACCCAGGTCTCCCGAACCATTGGCGAACACTCTACCCACTAGGCCAATGTCCTGGTAAATCTCATTGATAGTACTCCCCTAATGAGATGAATAGTTCTGCAATGTGCAATTTTTCGATGTCATATAAGCCGGGACTAGTTATGGTATTTATTTATCCCTTTTTTGATCATACCAAAGACGTTCACTATTTACAAGCACAGTGGTAATTTTAAGGTGTCACATTTTTTTTTCAATTTTTAATTTCATGTTTTATATTCATTTCTTGTATAATGTTCTTTGACTGATTTGTTATTATCTGTTTACACTACCGCATCTATTAAAAGTTATGTTTTTCTTTTATAGTCCTAAACGACTATATATGTTTATTTTTAATTTTTCTGTCAGTTTAGATCACAAAGTCCCAGAGATTAGTAACTTCTTTGGCTTGGGTGATTAGTTCTGGTTGTTGCTTATAACACTTTTACATTTCAATATTCCATAGTATTCACATGTTTTCTAATGAATATAATGGTATTTTATCATGTCTTTCTTTATATTCTGTCGGTTTTAGGATTGGGTAACCGGACACTTATAGGTCAATGGATTCATTTCTTTTGCATTTATTGGGTTTGCTCTGTCTTTTATAAAATTCCTGATAGTTTCTACTAGGACCTTTGCTGCTATTATTAACCCAACTGTCTCCGCATTCAGCTCAGCACTTTTCAGCCATCGATTAGTTTTTACTATACGCGATATACTCATGTGGACCACTTTACATGGACGAACAAAGGAAGGACGACCAGCTAGAACCTATATACAACAGCTATGTGTCAATACAGGATGTGGCCTGGAAGACCTCCCAGGAGCGATGGACGATAGACAGGTGGCGAGAGGGGGTCAGGAAGATCCGTGCTGGTAGCGCTACATGGTGATGATGATTATATTTATATATATTTCTAATCCTTTGTGCGTATCATCCTGGTAGTTTTTTTGTTCCCAGGCCTTTTTTTTTTTTTCAAGTGACTCAATTTTTTTTTCAAGTGACTCAATTTTTTTTTCAAGTGACTCAATCCTTGTGCTTTGACTTTTTCCTCTATGTTTTTTGCTATCTTAATTGCTTTATATTTTATGTCTATTTTTTCGGTGTAAGATTAAGTAGGTTGCCAATTATTTTTGCTTTATTTACTAGGTGAATATTTTTTGCTTCTCGTGTGTGTTTACTAACTAAAGCATCGAATTAGTTGTAATGTCTAAGTATTTCTTTAATCCTATAGTGGTTGTTTTGTAGATTAATTTTAGCTGGATAAAGCTCTTTTCAAAAATATCTTTTTATAAAAATTTGGTCAAAATATACTTTTCTATGTTCTATTGTGGACTTGTATAGAATTGCAATATACATCCATTGTAAGCTAAAATGCGTACGTTATTTCTGACACTACTGAGTCTTTCATTAGATCAAACTGGTAAATATTAGATATAGAGTTGGAATTATAGCATGTACAGAAGTGAATAAATAAGTGACCCACTATACTTGTGTGGAATATATATATATATATATATATATATATATATATATATATATATATATATATACATGAAGAAAATAGAAAAACAAAGTAATCCAAACGTTATAAATTTATTATGACGGAAAATTAATGTTAAAACGTCTCGGTTTTAATAAGTCTTCATCAGCATTTTTCACCATCTTAAAATCCTGAAGAAGGTTTATTAAAACCGAAACGCTTTACTATTGAATTTCTATCATAATAAATTTATCACTTTTGGATTACTTCGTTTTTCTATTTTCTTCAAACTGTCTGATTTATTTTCATCATTTACTTCCAAATACACACACACACACACACACACACACACACAAATATATATATATATATGGATAAGACATGCAGAGAAGAATAGACGAACTCATACGTGACATTCTCTTATAGACTCTTAAACATGAACACGCCAGTGTTGGCTGATTAGTAAAGACTTACACTCATCAGCTCTGTGCAGACACTGGATGTTGTCTAAAAGAACTACCAGGAACAATGGATGATGATGATGATGATGATATATATATATATATATATATATATATATATATATGTGTGTGTGTGTGTGTGTGTGTGTGTGTGTGTATTGGGGCCCTTCGGTTTCTTTCATGGTTCGAGTGTTTTTCAGATAGTTGATTCGAGATGTTTAGAAAATTCATTAATTGAATAATTTTAACGGAAGCTGTTGTATCAACTAGATAACAAGAGCTTTTCTTTTTGTTAATTAAAACTAGATACAGAGCTCTAGAACTGAAGCCTCGCCATTAGATTCTGTTTAGTGTCAGACTCAGGACACATTAAATTTGGTGTGCATACATTTTGAAGTTTTGCAAGATACATTGGCACCTTGTATGTTTGTAATCTGCTTAGACAATGTACATCAATATATCAAATAAAACAGGCAAGAAGCTGACGATAATCCGAAGAAAACATGACAGAAACAGACTATGCAGACTACGCAGATGGTCTAGCGTTTTATATAAATACAACTATATACAAATATATAAATACAACTGTCCAACCAAATTCTTAACGCAGATCCTAGAGAAATAAGCAGGAGGAATTGTTAATCGCAAATAAAACCGATTTCATGTATTCTAATTAAGGAGCCATCTCCATTTTAAGTGGCAAGCCTCAAAAATTTGTTGATTAGTTCAAATACCTCAGCAGCAACATCTTATCTGCTGAAAGTGACGTCAACGTTCATCTAGCGAAGGCGTAGACCGTTGTTGACAGGTTAGCGGTTATATGGAAATCTGACCTCACCGATAAGATAAAACGGGATTTCTTCCAAGCTGTGTTTGTGGATGCACTACATGGACGCTAACGAAACGCATTGAGAAAAACCTGTATGTGAACTACGCAATGGTACGGGCTGTTTTAAACAAATCCCGGAAGTAAGACGAATAAGACGTGCGGAGAAGTATAGACGAACTCATAAGAGACATTCTCTTATCATATTTACCCAACCCCTCCGCTCGGGCAGGATATGACACAAGGTCAATTTTTTAAGCGGAGTTTAACAGGTTTGAATTCAGCGTTTTCCTTCTCCTAGACTAGTTGCCTCACCTAACCCTAACCCTAACCCTGCCTCACCAAGGCTGAAGAACCTAGTCTGCCCTACTATTTACCCATAGTTGGAGGGAGAATAATTGGATTCATACCTTTCCCAAGGGTATTAGTGCTATGTGAAATGCAAACAATCCAGGATTTGAACTCGTGTCGCCGTGTCCAATTCCTGCGACGATAACCACTACACCACGGGCACCTCCACAAAGAGACATTCCCTTATAGACCCTTAAACATGGACGCGCCAGTGTTGGCTGATAAGCAAAGACTTGCACACATCAGCTCTGTGCGGACACTGGATGGGGTCTAAAAGAACTACCAGGAACAATGGATTATAGGGTTGGATGGTGATGATGATAATGACATATCGAAACCAAGAAAAAAAATTTAACGTTATTCTTTGTTCCTGGTAGAGAAAGGGAGAGCTATTATCTAGAGAAGATCTCCAGCAGTAATTAATAAAAGGCGGGAAGCCAATTTTTCTACATGATTTAATTTTCCAAGTTTGATAAGAAAATCATTATTATTTAAAATGTTTACTGGTATAGTCCTTCATCTTCATTTTAGTTGATTTTTATCGTAACTTATTCTGGTCGTCTCTTCTACGACAGAGAGGAACATTATTATTATTATTATTATTTCCTTTAGCTTTAAAAAAAATTAGATTCTTATCCATTTTTAAAAATATCAATGGCCCCTTGTAAGAAACAAATCTCTTTGGTTTATGTTTTAAGTAATGAAATTATTTCATGATTATTTTGATACAACAGAAAAAAAGTTACTTTTTTCTCTAATTTTTCAGCATCGAATGTTGATACTTTGCTTTAAAGCTAATAAAAAGTTGATTGAAAAATCACTGGTTTCCAAGAAATATATTAAAGTTCTACCCAAAATTATCATGTAGGAAATATATAAGATTGTAATGGCTTTTCATGGACTTTCAGTTTAATAAAGTTTTAATTTACTAAGCTTTTTGCTTAGATATGGCACAAGGCCATATGGATGGGGAACCCAATGATGTAGGTTTGCTCGTCAGGCTTGCTAATCATTACACCCTTTCAGTTTAATAAAGCTGACTTTTAAGATTTCAGACTTCCTGATGATAGTTCCAGTAATGTAATTATCTATGAAAAGAAAAATAAATAAGATAGTTTTAGGAAAAATCTAAGAAATAAAATAAAATAAAATATCAAAAGCTAAAAGACTTGCTGATTGTCTTTTTAAAAAAAGTTGTTGCTTGTCTGCTTTCTAGAAAAAAATGCTGGTTGTCTGCTCTGTGGAAAAAAATTTTGATTGTCTGTTTTTTAAAAAAATGTTGGCTATCTGCTCTTACGAAAAAAATGTTGTTTGTCTGCTTTCTAGAAAAATAATGTTGGTTATCTGCTTTCTAGAAAAAAATTGTCGTCTATTTTCTAGAAAGAATGTTGGCTATCAGCTTTCAAGAAAAAAATGTTGTTATCTGCTTTCGAGAAAAAATTTTGGTTGTCTCCCTTCTAGAAAAATAATGTTGGTTATCTCCTTCCGAGAAAAAAAATTGTCTATTTTCTAGAAAAAATGTTGGCTATCTGCTTTCTAGAAAAAAATGTCGTTTTTGGTTGTCTGCTTTCTAGAAAAAAATGTTATCTGCTTTCTAGAAAAATAATGTTGGTTATCTGCTTTCGAGAAAAAAATTTGTCGTCTATTTTCTAGAAAAAATGTTAGCTATCTGCTTTCTAGAAAAAAATTGTTCGAAAAATATTGTTGGTAATGTGCTTTCGAGAATTAAAAAAGAAACTCCCGTTGAGATGTGAATTTACGCATCTTTCTGCCTTCGAGAAACTTGGTTCCGAGTATCAGCTGCTTTAAAACTCATTTTTCAAAAAAAAACATCTATAAAGCCACTCACTACTTTTTTCGCTGATTGTTTAGGAGGAGTCTCTGCGGCGTAATGGCTGATGTACTGAACTGCGAGTTCGAACTCCAGTAACACTATTACGTTCTCATTGGAACTAATACCTTTGTGAAAGGTATAAGCCCTCTTAATCTTCTAGCTATGGGTTAAATAGTACTACCACAATTGCATGTCTGGTTCGTCTAACTTGGATAGCTTTCATGGTGGGTGGTAGGTGGCTCTACAGCTGCTGTTTTGTGA
>OY757921.1:47759519-47789519 GCA_963585895.1 Sepioteuthis lessoniana
ATCCTGAACAAGGCTGTTAGCATTCCACATAACACTAATACGCTTGGGAAAGGTATGAATCCTGAACAAGGCTGTTAGCATTCCGCATAACACTAATACGCTTGGGAAAGGTATGAATACAACTAGTCTTCTTCCGGCAGGGCAAACTGAATTTTTAACTTTGGTATGGCAACCTGTCTAGGAGAAGGAAAACTCTTAATCTAAAGCAGTTGTAGACCTGGAGAGGGCTGGGCTCTGCTAGGCAATTCGTCCAAAGACACCACATAAGCAGCATCCCGAGGTTACGGGATATGTTTTAGTTGGTTTGAATTCAGAATTTTCCTTCTTGGCTGATTTCTCTACCAAAAATAAAGAACTTAGTCTGTCCAGCTATTTACTCGAATCTTGTAAGGTGGAGAGATTCATGCCTTTCTCAAGAGAATTAGCGTAAGTGAAACGCAAACAGTTTTGTCCAGGATTTGAACTCGGGTTGCCGATTCCATTTTCTACGACGATGACCGTTGCACTAAGCGCGTCTCTTTTCTATTTATTTGTTTATTTATTTATTTATTTTTGTTATATTATAGTTCCATATTTCTTATAATAAAGTAAAATAAAAGAACCGTATAACTAAGAAATGTAGCAGTTCTTTTTATGGCTAAATTGGCAACCCATCAAGAAGGATCTTATTGGAGATGAATGAGCAGATACTCTCCCGTAAAATCTTTCATTCGGTTGTTGAGAGATTCTTCATGTCTAATGCACGTTTTTCTTTTTTGTCTTTTTTTTCTTTTTCGAAACATTGTATCACCCAGGTCTTCAGCACTTCTCTTCAATCTAGATTTTTCTCCGTGACTTCTGTTGTTTATTTTTCTATTGCTCAATCTAAAGTCACTGAAACACCCAGGACGAGATTAGAGGGAACGTGATGAGGCACATGATGGCTATCTCGAAAGATGACTAATAAGCAGTATTACAAGAGCGGACAATAATTCTTTGGTAAAAAAATCTTTTCTTTCTGTTCTGAATCAGTTGCTTGTCTCTCGCCTCATCATTTAGAAAAGTGAAAGAGACGCTGGGATAAGTATGTGAGATCCCAAAAGTTATTGTTTAAAGAGGACTAAGGCGCCATTACCCAGGGTAGGCTATTTTTTGCTAATGTTACAACTGGTCTTGTGCCAGACTCTATAGAATACTTAAAATAAGAGACTGCTTATAAAACTTAAATTAAGAGTTAATTTTTTGTTAATGCAGTTTAGGAATTTATTATCGGGTCTTTTCTTCTATGTCCTGCATTTTCCGAGCAGTGGGTGTTGTATCTTTTCAATGACTGACGGGGCAATTCCCTACCCACCCCTTGTACCGATCAACCTTGTTTTGCCCACGTGGTCGGCAGGGAGATCTTTGGAGAAATTGATGATTTATAGATCATAAAAAAGGGAATCCCAGGGGTTTCCTGATGACTGGGACGCGACAAATTAGGAGCAGGTGGGGGGTCTCTATCCCAGACGCGTAAAAAGGCCGTTGCTCGAAATGAACCTCCGAAAGAATGTGTTCGGCAGGATTGGATGGAGTATTTTTGGCACAGACTTGAGTCTTTTTTGTGTATGGATGAGTGTGTGTGTGTGTGCGTGTGTGTGTTCAAGGGTGATATATGGGACCCGCAGTCACAGTAACTACGGGAGGAAGCCAGAAATCTAGGACCACGATATATAGGAGAAACACAGGAAAATTTTTAAAAAATGAAAATGATTATAATGTTAAAGTGAAAATTGATAATACGTTACAGAATAGCAAGTGTAGGTTATACGGATAAAAAGAGGAAACAATTAATCCCATAGTAAGTGAATGTAGCACAAAAGGATTACAAAATTAGGAACGACTGGGTAGGAAAGGTGTTCCATAAGAAATTATTCAAGATACTGAATTTTGATCATACGACCAAATGGTATGTGTACAAACCAGAATTCTCTCTGATTTGAGATACAAACGGTTAACCTAATTGCTACCAAAAGACCTGGCCGACTGGCAATTAACAAAGAGAATTTGTCCTTTAGTGAATTTTGCATTTCCTTCAGACAACTGGATAAAAATCAAAGAAAATGAAAAGATCAAAAAACTTGAACCTTGCCAAAGAGCTGAAAAAAATCTGTGGAATATAAGGGTGAAAAGGATACCAATTGTGATTGGTTCCTTTGGAACGTTTCTCAAAGCGTATGGAGGAACTGGAGATCTGAGGAAGAACTGACACCACCCAGAACACAATACTCTTAAGATCAGCAAGGATAATCAGAAAAGTCCTGGAGACCTGAGGAGACTTGCTGCCACTCAGACTTCAGTGAAAGCCAAACAGCTAACCCTCCTAGGAAAAATTCACAAAGAGTAAAATAATAATAACAATAATAATAATAGACAGAGCTTTGCATCCGAGAGAAGACATAGAAAGACTATATGTGTCAAGAAAAGAAGGAGGAAGAGGATTCGCCAGCACTGAAGATAGTGTGGATGCATCAATTGGAGGACTTGAGAACTACATTAAAAAAAGAGCAAAGAAAGACTGATTACAACAGCCAGTAACAGCAATGACTACATAATGACAAACAGAGCAACAATAACTTGAAAACAGAAATGGGAAAAAGAACAACTGTATAGGTATTTCAAGCGACAAACTGACGAAATATCACACGAGAAGACCTGGACATGGCTATGAAAGGGAAACCTTAAGAGAGAAACTGAATCCATTCTAATAGCAGCACAAAACAAGGCTGTAAGGATCAACTATGTTCAAACAAAAATAAATAAGACGCAACAGAATAGCAAGCGTTGAGGATGTGGTGATAGAGACGAAACGATTATTCACATGATAAGCGAATGCAGCAAACTAGAAGAAGTATAAGACTAGACACAACTTGGTGTGAAAGGTGATCCCCTGATACACTGCACAAGAAATTGAAATTTGACCCTACTATCAAATAGTACATGCACATACCAGAATCCATTCTAGATTAGGAGACATAAAATTCTCTGGGATTTTAAGATACAGACAGATCCCCTAATCGCGGCCAGAAGACCTGACCTCGTGATAATTGAAAAGAAAAAGATCTTACAGTATTGTTGAAATTGCTTCTTTGAAGTCATCATTATGTTGCCCAGTCGGATGGGGCTGTAGAATACACTGACTGCTTCTCTGCGGAGGAGTTAGACCCCCACAACGAGTGCCCTGGATATGATGCTAAACAATTTGATGGTTGAGGTTCCAGTAATGCTGGAGCTTTAGGGAATACAGAGAACCCCTTCATGCTATCACCCCCAGGTCCATTCAGGCCCTGGGTGGTAGTACTTGATAGGGTCCTATCTCTGGGTCAAATATAACTAAACTGTGCGCTTATATAAACTGAATTGTTTGAAATAGAACTGTTTATATGTATAAAAATGGATTTGGCATTTAATAACCTACAATGGTTGATATGCTATTAAACCAAACCAAAAATTATGTCAAAATTATGATAGAATTCGATCTAGTTATTGATAAAATATTGTAGTAACTTTCGGCGTCAGAGTTGCTATATAATCTCATTAAAGAAAGAAATTGAAAAGGATGTGTTGCAAAGGATGTATTTAGAAAACCAAACGAAAACAAAAAAAAAGGCTTTAAGTATTTTGGTTTATATTTTACTGATATATCAACAAAGAAATTGAGATATTAATTTGATCACTACAATATGTTTCAAATTTAAAAGAAAAGACTATTTTTTTGTCATTTTATATTTTTTTACTAATA
This sequence comes from Sepioteuthis lessoniana, assembly GCA_963585895.1. Classification (NCBI taxonomy): domain Eukaryota; kingdom Metazoa; phylum Mollusca; class Cephalopoda; order Myopsida; family Loliginidae; genus Sepioteuthis; species Sepioteuthis lessoniana. The sequence goes on from OY757921.1 coordinate 47,763,280, forward strand.
ATTTTAGGGTCTTTCAAAATTTAGCCTCTCAGGCCCAGCCACGCTATGCTACTGACTGTGTGAACAATTTTCAAATACAAAATTCACGTTTTTCATTTTTTCTTTCCTTGATTGTTTGGTTTTTTTTTATTAACACAATTATTTTCTAATTCTGATTTTTATTCATTTTTTTTCGATCAGTAACACTAAGCTTAATCCAGTAAACTTACAATGGTGAATAGTAAAGATGTTTTTTTCTACAAATATCTTTCTATATCTTTTTTCCCTTTCATGAGGGGCGCAGTATATCTAATTCTGAGGAAACTCAGAGAAATATATATAAAAAAAAGAAGACACACCCCACTAAAAAAATAATCATCTTTGAACATATTTTAATTTTCTAAAATAATATTTCCCAAAAGTTTTCTTAAAAAATAATCTTTTTATAAATATATCCACGCATAGATGAATAAACAACGACAATTTTATTAAGATTAGAAGAACAGCTGATTTTTTTATAGATTTTATAGATCGAATAGTAATCCAGTAACAAGTTGCCTTTACGTCACATCTGTCACTGTCAAATGTAAACATCAAATTTTGTAAATTGTGACAAATGAACATCAAATTATGCAAATTGTGATATATAAACAACAAATTATGCAAATTGTCGCATATAAACATCAAATAATGCAAATTGTGATACATAAACATTAAATTATGTAAATCAGCACAATAGACATAAAATTATACAAATTATTACACATAAACAACAAAATCACATACAATAAAATAAGCATTTTTAAAAGTTACGTCATTTCTATCAATACGCATCGTCTTTTTTTTTCTTGGTGTGTGTGTGGAGGAGGTCTGTTGGGGTGCCCAATACACGCAGATCTAACAATTTTACAAAGGAGACGCAATCAAATTAAGCAACAACACTAATATGTGTGTACATGTATGCACATTTGTGTGCAAATGTTCACTGAAGTATGTTCATCTGTAAGTGTCAGCATGTATGCACAATCGTGTGCAAGTATTCACTGAAGTATATTCATCTCTGAGTGTCCAGATGTATGCACACTTGTGCGCAAATGGGCACTGAAGTGCACTCAGTGTCCGTATGACACATTATAACGCCACTCAAATTTTGTTCCACTTTCAGGATATACTTAATGTATTTGTTATTGTTGAACGTGATTTCTGATGGGCAAACAGGAATTGAATATTTTCCCACGTGTTCCAGCTCAACATTTATCAGCTGATAAAGGACTATATATATAATTGGTAAACCTATCGCTCGATAAAATCTAAAATAAGATTTAAAATCATTTCAAAATTGAGACAGTGCGTGTAATACGAAAGTTTATATATATATATATTATATTTACTAATCTAATATCTACCAGTATTCACGGTACAAGAAAAATTTAGTAGAAGATTTTCGACTCGCGATTTAGGTTAATTCTATATATATATATATATATATCATTATAATCATCATCAAGTCACCCAGGTAGTTCTGAGTTCCCTGACTATTTCTCTCCATCAATCCCTATCATCAATCGCTTCTGGCCGAATTCATAAGTGACACTTTCTTATCGACTCCTATATATGGAAGCGCCTTTGTTGGCCGACGAGTAAGAACTTACATACATCTGCTCTTAGTGAATCATTTCGAATGCATGTTGTTACAATGATTTTAAAAAATGACGGCCATATTGAGTAAATTTACTGTTTTGTGTCTATCTTCTTATTTTGTTGTTTATTTTTTAAAATTAAAATTAATCTTGTTTTATAATAGAGTCGTTTATTATTATACTAGAATATTCCTAATTTCAGCAGCCTACATATATATATATACATATATATATAATGTCTTTTAACCAATTTTTCTTCAAAGTCTGATCCCTAGTAACACAGCTTCTTACACAATGAAAGTTAAGTTTGGGGCCAATTTTAAGAATTTCCTGCCACATTTCGAAGAAGTTATAGAAAACGTTCCTAACTTTTTTTAAAACTCAGAATAGTGCTAATTTTTGAATGAGAGCTCAGTGCTAATGCGGTTTTACAACTTGTAATATACAAGAGGATATTTAAAAAGGGGCAAGCCATAAATAAGAGGATATTTAACCAAAAAGTACCGGCTCATTGGACTAGTGGGTAGAGTGTTCGCCAATGATCCAGGAGACCTGGGTTCAATCCCAGGGCGCGTCATATCAAAGACTTTAAAAATGGCACTTGATATCTCCTAATTTAACACTCAGCAAAATAAGGTACGTATCAAGGGTAAAATGGAGCAATTCTGGGAAAGGAGTGGCGCCCTCCCCTACACCTCGGTGTAGTAACTATTGAAAAGGGAGCCTTCTAGTCGCCCTCGACTAAGGTCGCCAACTTTACTTTTAACAACAAAAAAAAAAAGCAAAATAATTTATTTTAAAAACCTTTTTCCTAAATGTAAATTCTGGATTGTTTATTCTGACTAAAGAGAAGTTGGTTAAAAGACCGCTAGAAAGAATAAAATTAGTATAAAAAACAATAAATAAATAAATAATTTAAAGAAACATAAAATAAAGAAATAAAGGAAAATATGATAAATAAACAATAAGATAAAAATTAAATTGCAACTTATCTACAAAATAGCCAACTTTTCTTATGCCTACAAACATTAAGTATTTCCGGCTTTTGATTAAGTAAGTCTTTGGATTATTATAGGAAGTTTTGGCAAGTTTCTCCTCCATTCATAAACTGCAAGATTTATTGCTCGCTTTATTTTTACGGCATTTTTTTTTTACTATCCTCCATTTTAATATCAAATCTGTACCTAAATCTTTCTAAATTTCCCACACATAAATAAACTTGTTCAATGTCTATATTCTTCATGTGCAAAACTACTTCTATGATTGTAGTATCTTTTTCGAAGGGTCCCTGCGTGGAACCTATATATACCTTTTTAACATTTCTACTAACGTTACTATCGTTAGACCCACTACAATATGCCTCCGCCTTATACACTATACATTCAAATTGAAACCTCCCCTTGAAGGGGCAATTAGTTTTAATCGTGCTATCGGATTTAGTGGGCTCAGTACGTTGTTTATTCCTAAGTTTTTATGATGTTACTTTTATTAATTAAACTTGCTACATTAGGCTTAGTACTGTAACAATTTAACTGCGTTAGATATTTTGTATAAGCAATTTGACTGAGGAAAGTTTTTCTTCAATTATCTACATAATCACCCCCCAATCTTATTTTCAATCTTCATGTTGTATGATGACGTAAATCATAAAATTTTCGTTGCTCTATTGTTCCTATTACGTACATTTGCTGTTTCATCTCTAGATTTATGAAACAGTTTGGCCTTATAGCCACAATTTTTTAAGTGCCACTTCGTATTCGTGTTTGTTCTGAGTGAAGACATCGCTGTTAATGAATTATCTAAGCATAATACCATTATATATATATATATATATATATATATATATATATATATATATATACACCATATAAAAGAAAAACCTTTAAAAATTAAAGTTTTTCTTTTATATGGAATTATTTGCTTTGTATTTCAATTTATTATTATTTTACCTTGAGCTCTCTTTTGGATTTTGAATTAAATGGATATTGCAGAAAGAAAATCCGAAAATAGAATAGTTCCCACCTTCGGCTGACTTGACATCGGATAATATTAGGATATATATATATATATATATATAAAGAAAGAAAGAAAGAAAGAAAAAAAGAAAATGAAGTGAGATATCTCAAAAAGAAAGGGAAGGAGAAAGGAGAGAGAGAGAGAGAGAGAGAGAGAGAGAGAGAGAGAGAGATAAAGAGTCTGACAAAGCAACGTCTACGGCAGCGAAGTGCCACAAGAGAGAAAGAAGATTATGATGTGCTGGCTTTACAAGCTGTGCTGGCCTTGAAAATCGGCATTATATATCCTGAATTTTACCTGGGTTTGGACATCATCAAACACTGACTCCGGGGAATAATATCCAACTAATTCGATGTTTAAGCATGCCCCCTCCCAACAGATGTACATTATAGTGTGGGATAGATTTCAAACAGGGTTTCGAAAGAAAAAAAATTAAATTAGATAGAGATTTTTGACTCAATTAACCTTTCTCAGTCCTGCCGAATTATTCATCGTAATTATCCATTAGCGACTATTGCTGTGGAAATAACCAATTTAGTACTCCCCTCACGCTCCACCCCCGGGATCTTGTTCTTCCGACCCCTTACTTCGTCACGCATCTTTTGTTTTTGGTTTGTTCGTTTTTTTGTTTTTGCTTTTTATAGCTTGTTTTCTTCGTTTTTGTCTTTTTTCTACTTTGTTTTTTTTTTTGTTTTGTTTTGTTCTTTTTGTTTATTTTTTGTTTTTCTTTTGTTTATTCGTTTGTTTCATTATTTTATCTTTTTTTTTTTTTTTTGCTTCATTTTTGGTATTGTTCCCTCCGACCTCTGCCATTGCACTGATAGGTCATTGAGATAAAAATCATTATGTCGTTCTCCAATGATATTAATTTGTTTTTCTTGCTTTCATATCGCTACTTTCACCACCACCCTCAACTCCAATATGACGATACTAGACACAAGCACATTTGAAAAGCAACAGCAGTGTTGAGGGGGGGAGGAGAAAGATTAAAAAGCAACCAAAAAAAAAAAAAAAGAAAAAAGAAAATACATATTGTTTCAGTCGTATGCATACGCACAGAATTACGAGGCACGGCGCGTTAACAGGTTTTCAAATGCCAACAAAACAGACATGATTAGATACGAATTATTAGACGCAAGCGGCTCACTGCACGCATGCGCGGTTGTCTCTAAATGCGTGTCGATAGGAGCTGCGCAAACGAACGTGCCATCGCGAACATACTGCGCATAATATAACCAACATGAAGAAACCAATAAATATATGTGGTTTTATCGTCTGAATTTTTTCTATATGTTGTTTTTGTTTTCTGCTTTATTTATCATTTTCTACGCGTGCGAGTGAGAGGAGGATTTTCCTTTCTCCTTTTCGCTTTTTGCGAGATGATAAATGGGAATGTCAGCAAACATATCTCCCGGGTCTGACGCTGATATTCCGTCATTTTTGTTGTAGTGTAAACTTGCAGGACACAGCAGATACTGGGGAGGGTTATCAGAGATGGGGGGCGGGGGTAGAACAGAACTGTTGGGGATGGAGTTTTGATACTCAGTGTTAAGGCTATGTCTGCCTAAACTATCGTTTTGAGAGGGGGAAATTTTTTTTAAGTCCATTAGTTTTTTTGTTTAATTATTGTACACATAAGGAAATATCTGAAGGTTTTTTTTAATCATTTCTTGGGAATTCATAATTTGAGAAAAGCCTTACTCACTCCCTCCATACACAAGATATCATCATCATCATCATTATCAAGGGATGCTGATCGCACATTTTCCTTTGACTCGCTTTCCGTCCCTATCAGTTATCGCTCTTGGAAAGTCCTCTAGACGGCACCCAATGTCCGCAAAGAGCTGATAACACTAAGTGTTTGCCGCTCAACCAGCATTGGTGTATCTATCCACGTGTTTGAATTCATTGAAGAACGTCACTGATGGGCTGGTCCTTACTTCACATTAGTAAGTCCAAATGCGTCTCAATTATAAAGTGTGTGAGATGGGAAGTAAGCGGCTGTACAGCAGCTGTTTTGTTGGATGCTGCTTTCAAGCGTTTCATTATTCCAGGAGGTGCCACCATACAGTAGTACTGACAACTTGGAAAAATCCCCATTTATATGCTATTAAATTAAACCAAACTCAGTTGAGTTCCTTATTGACGACTTATGAAAATAGACATGTCAGAGTTTAAAGGCTTGTTTTTCTCTTCATATTTATCTAAAAAATGTTTTTTCTACAAGATAGCCACAGACGATGAAAATGGATTTACTATTGGAATCGAAGACAAATGAAAAATGGTGACTATCCTAGACTTTAGTATATTAGTCTGAAGAGAATTTAGTGAAGAAACAAGATTTATGGTGTCATTCAAAGAAAATACTTTATTACTAATAGGGGAAAAAGAGAAGACAATCAGTTTTGCATAAAACTGCTGTGAGCAACTGGCCAGTTTGAATGATACATTACATAAAGCAGAAAAGAAGTCGACTAGTGATTTTGTTGGCTGGCAGTTCTCGTGTTGCAAATGCTGCAGGGATGAGAAGTTATTCGATGTGTGTCACATTATCCACACACTTCACATTCAGACTATCACTGATTTTGCTCCATTAAATATATATCCTTTGTTAAAGAATCTTTGCAAAATCAATCGACTACAAATTTTATTCGATCGTTTATAGTGGAATACAAACTTAATATAAAATGGGGCATAAAATCTTCGGAAATTTTGGAAAATATTTCAATAACTTAATAATTACCTGATGAATTTATACTATCATAATGATAATATGATTTTAATTACGCTCCTATCCAAGGAGAAAGAAAAAATAGTTGTTTGCGAAGCTTAGTTTAAATATGTTACAAGAACAGAAGTATGAGCCACCTAGTGAGAAACGAATTCAAAAACAATGTTTTGATAATCTAACCCAACGATTACATCACGTGAGGCACTAGGAGAAAATAACAATATAAGACTATAAGAGAAAAATCCGAGGAGAGGGTTCCGAAAGTAAGGCCTTCTATTTGTTTCCATAGAAACTTCAACGGGTACAAAATATGGCATAGAACAATTTTTTTTTTTTTTCGACAAAAACGTTATTTTTTCACATGGACACGAGTTTTAACTGCCTATATACTCGAGCAATGAACGAACCCGTGTAATGAACCTTCCCTAATTTTTATATCATATATCTTAGTTGATGCACCGGGATGGGTCGTCAGTGATGTTTCCTTTGGGTTCATGGGGGGTTTCGGGTCTTGCAACATTTTAACCTAAAAAAAAGTGTTGCTTTTTATCCTATATTGCGTGTCATGAACGACCCCTAACTTTTGCCGATTCTAGCCCTCAAAAATGTTTTTCAACATTCAATGATACAAAGAGAAAACATTCAAACACGTAGTCATACTTTCAAAACTACTGTAATACAATCAAAATCAAATGACTACAATAAATGTAGTCTAGACCTTGATGTAGTTTACCGTGTTTACTGAGAAGATAATGAAGTTTTTACGTAACTTTGTTTACTGTCTATTATATTTGTACATATTATATGCACAAGTATTATAAAAAATTAGCAATGTCAAGTAAAACTTTTATCTTAACTAATAGCCTTTGTTTAGGTACAGGCGATGCGAGAACACTTTAGATCGAAGTAATGGCAAGGTTTGGCCTAGAAACAAGGTAAGTTTCATTATTTTAAAAATGTATGGTTTGTTTTACGGCGTAAAATGTTGGTTGGTTTTACGGCGTATCAATGAATAACTCCTATTTTTTAGGTGAAAATCTGGTCTTAAAAAGTTGTTCATTGCACTAGTTTATACGGTATGCATTTTTGCTAGTGACGAACATGAGTAGTGATGACAGTGTCATTGTCATGGAAATATTGTCAGTGTTGTCCATCTTTCATCGACCCGATTCCCCCGAATAGGCTGATCAAGGCGCTCTTCATTTCGTTAATAGTACTAAGTGTGGCTAACCTTGTTGACCTCACACGCACACACAATTTAGGGATGCAGTGGAAAACACATGCAAAAAAGTGAAAGAACGAAAAGGAAAGATAAGCGAAAAAATAAAGTTAGGAAGAGGAAGAAAAAACAAGCAAAAAAAAAAAATGAAAAAAAGGAGACAAAAGAACAACAATTTTGAAAGAAATAAAAAAGAAACAAGTGAAATGTTGAAGACAGACAGATGTACAAAACGTAGAAAGAATTGATTGATTGATTTTAAAGCCAAGTTAAGCCGTTGGGATTATTTTATGTTCTGAGGTTAGAAAATCGCGTTCATTGTACATTTCAGCTCAGTCGTCTTGGTTTGTAGAATACACCGACTACATCTCTACAGGGGGGTAAGATCCTCCAAAAAGTGTCCTTAGAATGACATTAAATTGTATTTAATGGCAAAGACCCAGTCTTGGATATTTGGGGAATGTGGAGTACACCTTCGTTGCCATTACTCTCAGGTCCACTCTGATTCGGATTGCCTATACCCGTTAGAGTCCCATCTGTGGTTCAAATAGAACTGTTTAATCATTCACTATACTGGATATTATTTAATTGGCAAATAGAACTATTTGTATTACAAAGCAATACTTGAAACCATTTAATTGTGTACAAACAAATGAACGCTGCCTCTAATAAAAGCAACTCGTTTTCAAATCATATATATTTAATAACGATGTATTAACAGGATCTGGCCTTAAATAACCTACACGGGTTACTATGCCATGAAATACAACTAATCAACCATCATTGAACATTTACATTTACATTTTTTCTGTAATTTTTAAAGATTTTTATTGGTTGGTTGGTTGGTTGGTTGGTTTTACGGCGTATCAAGTCTTTTCGGGTCATTTCATGTCGAACTAAGTCATTTTTGCTTGGTTTGGCTTTATGGCACATCAACCATTGTAGGTTATTTAATACCAAATCCATTTTTATACGTTTATACAGTTCTATTTCAAACAATTCAGTTTAACATAAATACAGTTTTTTGTTTACACACAATTAAATTTTAAAACAGTTCTATTTCTAATAATTCAGTTTAATATAAGGACATTGTTTAGGTCTATTTAACCAATAGATACTCTGAGCCAGACCCGAGACCCAGGACCGATGGTACTGAAGGGGTACTCTGCATTCCCCAAAGCTCTAGGATTACTGGAACTTCATCATCAGATTGTTTAGTGTCATATACCAGGATACTCTTTGGGGGAGTCTTGCCCCTCTACAAAGATGCAGTCGGTGTATTCTCACAGCCCCAGCCGACTGGACCAAAAGGTTTTTATTGCGCACGGTTCTATGATATCAGGAATTTCGATCTAATACAAATAAGTTGTATGGTTTCAATTTCTATCAAATATTAATAATTAAAATGTTTCAAGTAATTATTTCTATCTAATAATAGTAATTTATTTGCACACATTTATATGGTTTTAAGTAACTAATAATAGGTAAAGTTGGCGACCGTAGTCGAGGGTGACCAGAAGGCTCCCTTTTCGATAGCTTCTACGCCAAGGTGTAAGGGAGGGCGCTATTCCTTTCCCTGGATTGCTCCACTTTTCCTTACCTTATATTGCTGAGTGTTAAACAAGGTAGCATCAAGTACCATTTTTTGAGTCTTTGGTTTGATTCGACCTGGGACCTAGGTCTCCCGAGCCATTGGCGAACACTCTAACCATTTGGCCAATGTCTAGTTAACTAAGTAAACTTAGTAAACAAGAATAGCTACAAGTAACTATTCTTAATACAATAATTTATAATAATTTTCATATAATTCTATTGAACCTAAAAATAGGACCCTAACAGATATTATCACTTTTAGTCAAAATGGGCCTCGTGAAACATATTGACCTTCGACCCAGCCGTCAATCAAGAAACAGGTGCATCCGGTCGAAGATATCAGGGTATTACCTTAACGGGTTGAATTCGTGCAATTGTGACGCCCACAAGAAGCAGGTGTATGTCAAACAATTATATTACCTGGTGCCACCGACGGCTTGGGTTAGTTGGAGTCAGTTAGTTGGAGTTCGAGTTGTAGTTCAAGGCAGTGAGAACCAGCTCCCAGCAGAGGGCTTGGGTCCTCAGGACCCCCGGTTGAGCAACCCAGCAGAATGAGAAACAAGTGCTGCTATAGTCAGAGGAACTTGGGTTCAATATGTTGCAGTCTGTTAAGTCTCCAACTCACCTCTCACACACAACCCTTTCACAACCCTTTCGCGACACTTTCGAATAAAGTGTGAGAGGTATATTTTTCTTAAGAAGTGTGTTCGTTCGTCATTATTGTTGATTATATTTCCGCCAGTATATGTATACGTATAGTTGTATCACGGCTATACAACACTTGATCTGGAGCCTCACCACCAGATACAGTTTAGTATTGTAACCAGGATACCCTGTTTTGGGGGTGGATCTTATCCCTCTGTCGGGAATACAGTCAACGTTTTGCAAGTCCCCCTCCCGTTGACAGGGTGTAAGAAAGAAAGAAAAAAGAAGATGAAAAAAAGAAATAAGAAAAGAAAGAATGAAAAGAAAGGAAAAAGTATATCACGGAAAAGGGAAAATGGGACAGTGATAACTGAAAGAGAAAAGAAGAAAGAGAAAAAAGAAAGCAAGAAAAGAAAGGGAAAGGACAGAGAAAGGAGAATGAAAAAGAAGAAAAAGAAGTGATGAAAGAAAAAAAAAGCCAAGATAAGGAAGGAGAAAGATGAAAGCAAAAACGACAAAAATAGAAAAAAAGGAAAGAATGAAGATGGAGGAATGAAAGAAAAAAAGAGGGAAACAAAGAAGAACATTTAGGAATGAGCAAAAAAGAAAGAAAAACAAAAGAAAAAACAAAAGAAAAAAAAAGTAAATATAAAAGAATCAAGGAAAGTTACCGAAAAAAAGAAAACAAAAAAAAAAACAAAAAAAACGAAAGACAAAAGAAGATGAAAAAGCGAAATAAGAAAATAAAAGTTTATTGGTTGTGTTTTACGGTGTATCAACCCTTGTGGGTTATTGAATGCCAAATCCTGTTTATGCATATATTCTAAATATAGATGATTTGTAAACGAATCATTTATTTGAACACAATTAAATGGTCTCAAGTATTGCTAACACAAATATTTTTATTTGCATACAGTTAAGTGATTTCCAGCATTGTTATTTAACTTTAACAGTTCTATTTGCCACAGTTAAATGGGTACAGTAATTGATTAAACAGTTCTATTTGACCCATTGTAGGGACCCTAACAGGTACTATCCCTTCGGGGTCAATGTGGACCTGACAGTAATGGTAATGAAGGGATACTTCATATTCCTCAAAGTCCAAGACTGAAGGCCCACCATCAGATGTAGTTTAATGTTATATCCGTTTTCCAGTATTGCTATCAAACACTAATAATTCTATTCAACATTATTCATTGATTGACACACAGTTAAATGGTTTCTAGAGATGGTACTGCCCACTCCAGATCCGAGTGGACCTGGGAGTAATGGTCATAAAAGAATTCTCCTCATTCCACAAAACCCTTGGACTTGAGCCTCACCATCAGAGGGTTTAGTGTCATATCCAGGACACTCGTTAAAGGTGGGGTCCTACCCTTCTGCGGAGATACAGTTGGCGTATTCTATAGTCCCAGCCGACAGAGCTGAGAGAGAGAGAAAAAAAAGAAAAAACAATTAAAAGAAAATAAAGAAAGAAATTGATTTTTCTTTAAGCTCTTCGACTGATTGTCCCACCCACAAGCCTACTTTCTGCACGTTCAACTTCTTTGACCAGACACCCTTCCAACCCCATGAACAAAATGACACTTCTTTAGCCTATATCTCAGATGTCCTCGGTGCCAGTATCACACCAAAGTAATTATCACACCAATGCGTAAAAGCGGATGGAAAAGGTTGTATCAACGGAATAGATAATACCATTTGGAAGGGAGACAATCTTCACTCTTATTGCCTTTCCACAATGACAAAAAAGGCGTGAGGAAGGCACTAATGAGTCTGTTTATTAATTTGGTTTATTAATGAGCTTGTCTAATTCTTTCTGGTGCCAGAACTATTAAAAAAAGAAAGATGAGAGAGATGCTTTTGCAAGTATTAATTCTATTTTGACTGGATATTTACTTTAAAATAATCTATACACATTGACGCTCGTTCAAATTTCAGCTTTTATGGTCGGAGTGTGTTCAAAAAGTATCGAGACTGAAACTGTATTTACAAAGACAGAAAATAACAATATATAAAACTTTAATTTTTTGGTAAAGATAGTCCCTTTCTCATTTAGCACTTATTCCAGCGAGTTTTCGATTAATCGATGCACCCTTGAAACTCTTCTGTTAATATTAGTATGAACCTGTACCATTTTATATCTTTTTATGTCTTCCACGTCCTCAAATCTTGATGATTAGTTGGCAATGTTTTATGGCATATCAACCCTTGTAGGCTATTTAATGCCAAATCCCATTTATACACACACACACACACACACACACACACATATATATATATATGTGTGTTGTGTGTGTGTGTGTGTGTGTGTGTGATTTGTAAACGAATAGTTTTTAGGTAACATTTGAAAACGAGCCAGAGTTTTTTGCATTTTTTTTTTTACTGATACAGTTAAAAATGGTTTCAAGTAAATTAAATGATCAGATAATTTTATATGACCCACAGATGGGATCCTGATAGGTACTACCACCCGGGTCAGAGTGGACTTGGAAGTGATGTCAATCAAGTGGTAATCCACCTTCACCAAAACTGCAGGAGCCACAAATGAAGTTGTAAATGTTTGTAGTAGTCCGCTGGATTGGTTTGGTTAGTTGGGTTTTATGAGTAGTTTTATGGCATATCAACCTTTGTAGGTTATTTAACACCAAAACCATTTTTATGCAAATAAACAGTTCTATTTCAAACAATTCAGTTTAACATGAGTACACAGTTTAATTGTCAAAAGCATTTCTATTTCAAGCTATTCGGTTTAGTCGAACAGTTCTGTCAAACAATTCAGTTCGGCTTAAGCAAGCTTTTTCGATAACAAAACAGTTCTATTTCAAGCAGTTCAGTTTAGTATAAGTACACAGTTTAATTGTCAAAATATTTCTATCTCAAGCTATTCAGTTTAGTCAAACAGTTCTAATTCAAACAAATCAGTTCAGCATAATTACGTAGTTTAGTTCTATTTAAATCCGTTTTATACGAATATTTTTTTTAAGTTGGCAACCGCAGTCAAGAGCGACCAGAAGGTTTCCTTTTCAATAGCTACAACACCGAGGTGTAGGGAAGGGCGCCACTGCTTTCCCTTGATTGCTCCACTTTACCCTTGATACGTACCTTATATTGCTGAGTGTTGAGCAAGGAAGTATCAAGTACCATTTTTAAAGTCTTTGGTATGACGCGACCTGGGATTGAATCCAGATCTCCTGGACCATTCGCGAACACTCTACCCACTAGGCCAATTAGCCGGTATACAAATAAAGTTAGCGACCATAGTCGAGGGTGACCCGAAGGCTCCCTTTTCGATAGCTACTACACCAAGGTGTAGGGGAGGGCGCTACTCCATTCCCTGGATTGCTCCACTTTACCCTTGAACCGTACCTTATAATGCTGAGTGTTAAGCAAGGTGGTATCAAGTTCCATTTTTAAAGTCTTTGGTATGACTCGACCTGGGATTGAACCCAGGCCTCCCGGGCCATTGGCGAACACTCTAACCGCTGGGCCATACAAATAATCAGTTCAAATTTAGCCAATTCAGTTTAGTATAAGTATAGATTTTGTTTACACACAGTTAGATGTCAAAACAGTTCTATATTAAACAATTCAGTTTAGCGTAAGTACAGTTTCAATGTCAAAAACTGTTCCATTTCAAACAATTCAGTTTAGCATAAGTACGCAGTTTAAATGTGAGTACGCAGTTTAATTGTCAAAACCATTTCTATTGCAAGCTATTCAGTTTAGTCAAACAGTTCTAATTCAAACAATTCAGTTTAGTATAAGTATGCAGTTTAGTTCTATTTAAACCATAGATAGGGCCCTTATCAGGTGCCACCATTATGGGCCAGAGTGGACCGGGGAGCAATGGCAATGAAGAGGTGCTCCGCATTCCACAAAATCCCAGCATCACTGGAACCTCACCATCACATTGTTAAGTGTCATATCCTGGACACTCGTTGAGGGTGGGTTTTACCCCTCTGCAGAGGTGCTTTCAGTGTATTCTATAGCCTCAGCCGACTGTTAATGTCAAAAAAGTTTTATTTTAAACAATTCAGTTTAGCATAAGTACAATATTTAGAGGTCAAAACAGTTCTATTTTGAGCAATTCAATTCAAATGTATAAAGTGTATGCAGTTAAAATGTCAAAACAGTTCAATTTTAAACAATTCAGTTTAGCATAAATGCACAGTTCAAGTGATAAAAAGTCAACTCAAACTACGGTTTAGTTCTATTTAACCCATAGATAGGAACCTTATCAGGTGCCACCACTCCGGGCCAGGGTGGACCTGGGAGCGATGGCAATGAAGAAGTACTCTGCATTCGCCAAAGCTCCAGCATTACTGGAACCTCACCATCAGATTGGTTAGTGTCATGTACAGATCACTCATTGGTGGGGGTTCTTACCCTTCTGCAGAGAAGCAGTCGGTGTATTCTACAGCCCCGGCCGACTGGGCATTAGTCTGCTGGAGTTATGGTCAGTATTGTATATCGATTATCAGGAGAACTGTTCCATTGGTTGACCACTCTGAGGTAAAGATTTCAATTTTAGTTGTACTGTATAAGTCGACCTAAAGTTTTGTGGAGATTTTTTTCAGGCTTAAAAGGTCGGCTGCAGTTTACCGTAATTTGATTTTATTTAAAATCTTTTTGATGAAGCACTGAAACATATTAACAATTCTAACTCGTATTCTAGTGGTTAGATTTGTGAGAGATGGAGGCCATCGTATCAGAATTATTAAGGCAACAGTTATCATCATAAAGACATTACTTTCAAAGACAATGGATGAGAGTTCAAGTCACCCCAAAGACTTTTTTCTGTCTTCTAAACCCTACCTATACAAGTATTCTTTTGATAAACATTGTAGAAGGCAAACCGTGTTAAGAAATTTGTTCTTTGTAAACCAGCGTTGTCCCAAAAAATAGCTCTTCATCACACTCACTTGAATACTACAGGAATATTGGTTGGTTGGTTGGTTGGTTTCTTTATTTAATTTCATATCATTATCATTGATTACATACTGTCAAAGTCATCCTTGTAGAAGAACACTAGCGGTATTATTCAATCCATAGCTAGAGGGATAAGGGAGTTAATACTTTTCCCAAGAGTATTAGCTCGAAATTAAATGTAGTAGCGCAACCAGAGTTCGAACTCGCTTTCTACAATGCCGCAGTCAGCACTTAAGCAGCAACGTGACGAGGATTCTCTCAACAGAATTTTTGAAATCGTAACTAACAATTTATTCATTCATTTTAATTCCATAAAATTTAACTGCCTCAAAAGCAAACATGAACGCATGACATTTTTACCACAAGATATATCATGCTGATGCACTTAAAGATGGTGGAATGCTGGTTATACTTATGAAAAGTATTAAACATTTCTCAAGATTCTCAGTCGTTTAAATTCTAAAAGTTATTTTCGTATTGTGTGGTAGCTGGAAGAACGTTATTCGGGGACGTTTAAATTTAAGTGACACCGTCAGCTCATAGATATGCATATTTACACAGCCACACATACTCGCACGTGCTATGCAAATATGATAATATAGCACACATATTGAATAAAAATAAGTGGTGTCATCAGGAATCAGTTTGGTTGGTTTTGTTTCTTTGTTTAATGGCATATCAGCCTTTGTAGGTTATTTAATGCCAAAGCTATTCTCCTAGAAGAACAGTAGGGGTACTATTAAACCCATAGCTGGGAGGATAAGGGGGTTCATACCTTTCCCAAGGGTATCTGCCCGAATGTGAACATAATAGCGCGACTGGAGTACGAACTCGCATATTACGTTTCCGCAGTCCATCGCTTTAACCATTACACCACGAGGACACCCACCAGCAATCAGTGGTTTAGTCGACTTGTACGTACTACCAACGCACCGTACGTACTACCAAAGCTCCAGTCCGACACGACCGACCTCAGCTAACCCAACACATATATAGTGACGGAAAATATGATTGTAAGGACGAAGCCTATTTTGACTTTAGTACAGTACGAATAGTTAATATTCTGATAAGTTATTAAGTCTTCGGCCATCTTACGACAGAGTAAAATTTATAGCACCTCCTGCAAATCTGCGAAAGTGCATTATTAATCCTTTAGGAGGATATTTAGTGTATCATTATGTGATCACAGTACGGAAGATGTACTTATTTTAGAAGTGATTATTTGCAGTAATCCAGTTATAGTTCAGGGTGTCTCAAAATAGATGCATCCCATTAATACAATAAGGATTTACTACTGAGACAAGCACAATGACGGTCATTTGGAACACGTCCTGAAAAAAAATGCATCCTTCGTGCTAAGGACATCAAATCAATGTTTTTTGTTATTGGCCTAATGAAGAGAGTGTTTGTCAATGGTCTAGGAGACCGGTGTTCAGTCCCAAGTCGAGTCATACCAAAGACTCAAAAAATGGTACTTGATGTTGCCTTGCTTAACACTCAGCATTATAAGGTAAGGATCAAGGGTAAAGTGGACCGATCTAGAGAATAGAGTAGCACCCTGCCCTACACCTTGGTGTATTAGCTATTGAAAAGGGAGCCTTCAGGTCACCCTCGACTAAAATCGCTAACTTTACTTACTTTTATATCAGCTTCCAGGACATGCAATCTTTTTTTGAGTTTCTTGTCTCAGAAATAAATCATTATGGTATTAATGGGTTGCATCAATTTTGGGATAGTTTTGAAGGATTTTGTCTCCAAATAAGTTGTGATGCAAAATATTTTTCTTCTCTTGCCCAAGGCACTGTGATCGAGGATTAATAGTTGTCGTAGTATACTATTTTAAAACCTGAAACAAAAAAAGAATACAACATTATTATTAGTCGAGTTATTAAGTCACATGTGTCCCATATATATTGAGACACCCTATACTTGTACATCTAATGTTAAGAAAATTGAAACGTCTTAAAAAAGTATCTAGACTAAAGCTAAGACCGAAATGAGCAATGAATGGGCGTTATTTTCTTCAAAATAATCTCTTTGTTATTCAATACACTTGTTCCAGCGAGTTTTCCATAGGTGAAGGCGTTTGAAATTGCTCTTTTGATATAGTGTGCGCTGTCCTATTGCTTTTAATGTCAATCACGCTCCCAAGTCTTGTCCATGCGATGATTTTTTCTTTTTAAGAAATAAGAAATAGACTCTATATATGTATTATTATTTATATATGATAAATATTATATTTTTATATCAAATATAATTATTAATATTATAATATATATATTAACATGATACCGGTAATGGCTGGTCTTACCATCTACATGGAAAAACTTTGTCGATGTCGCTATAAGAGATATAGGAATACTTCTCAGTCCTTCTGTTCCCAAATCCCTTAATAGTATCGAGAGAACCCAATCGAGAATTATGCATGATATATTAAATGTCAACCCTTGCGCAATGATCATCTACTACAGTCCCGCCGATGCCAGTGATGAATCATATATCCCAACCTTCAATGACAACCTTCTCTTGTTCGACACATTCTCAACCACAACGTTCAAATCATTGATAGAGATATGAATGCATAAATAGGCAACGATGAAAATAATAAATTTTGCTTACATAATTTGGCAAAGAGAAATGGTGAATATCTAGCAAATTTTTTTACATGAGAACAGTTTTTCATGCCTAAACACTAAATTCCAAAAAAGAGAGGGAAAGCTATGCACCTACATCTACTTAAATAACGCTAAAGCACAGTTAGATTATAAATTCCTAAGCAGGAAATGAATAACTAGCACAGTGAACTATGAGACATGCTCCTCTTTTGAAGGAGTATCTTCTGATTACGGAACTATCTCGGCAAAGGTATGCCTTAGTTTCCGCAGAAATAAGAAACAAACAGTCAAAACGACATGTTATGACTGGTCTTCACTTACCAACAGAGATATAAGCAATAAGTATATGGCAACAGTAAAAAATAAAATTGACACTCTTCAGGAGACATCTGAAACTTACTCCGAATGAAGAATATGAAAACTTTGGAGCACTGGATGATAAGGAAAGAAGTGTGTGAGAGAGAGAGAGAGAGAGAGAGAGAGAGAGAGAGAGAGAGTCATGGAACTCCATGCTAGCTGCATGACTTGATTATATATATATATATATATATATATACACACAAAGGAAATTTGTGCAAAAAAGAGACTGTAATTCTAAAATTTGAATCAGTATTTTTTCATGTATTGATCAATCGTCGTCTTTTTTGTGTGATGCTAGTCTTTCTTTGATTTTGAAGACGATAATATTTGATTTGCCTTACAAAACTTGGATCCAAAACCCAAAATGATGGAAGAAATCTTTTCCCTCCTACATTATCAAAAATACATTTTTAACTAATTTGAATCAGAATTATATCAATCGACTTTTGATCAAAGTTGGAAGCCGAGCTAAATCTTATAAATAAAGCGATAAAAACTTTTGTATGCAAAAGATGTTTGTCTCTATTGTTGCTCACATTTCATAATCATTTCTGTTGACTGAATAGCAGTTACCTTCCAACATTCCATTCCTCCATAATGTATTTAGTTTTAACATTTAATCATTTTTACAAAATATATTTTTCTTCTTTATGCAAAGATAGAGATGCTTGTACTGATATGCAAAATAATCAGGGATTTTAGTTTATTATTGTTGCAATAAATTTTTTGGAGGGTTTTCGATTTGTCAAGGTCAAGATGAATAAACCTTATTTTGCGAAGACGTGTCACTATAAGTTTTTAGGATGATATGTGATAAAAGCATTAGTTAAGGAATAGTTTGAGGAACATATATAAGAAAGAGATTTTGGGCAGCAGGGGCAGTCAAAGAGAGAGCAATAGAAGAAGCAGAGAAGGACAAACGAGAGAAGTGGCGGCCGGGTCAACAGAAATAAAATAACTATGGCTGTAGCTGTCCCTTTCGCCTCGCACTGTTTGTTATCTCTGTCTATCTAAATCAGTTGATTCCCTTCCTATCTCTCGCTTTTAGACGACTACTATGAAGGGGCAATTGCAAATAAACTTTCGTACCAAGCAAACCAACAGATGGTGCTTTGTATTCGTTACTTTTTATCACGGTGAGGTTACCACGGGGTACAACTTAAACTTAAGGGGCATTGCTACACCCATAGTCTATATGGTTACAGATATACCTTTACTTACTACTGATGATTATGCCTTGCATTGTCCATACATATTAGCGGATAAATATACTTTTCCTCAACAGAATGACATACAAGATCTTTTACATACGCAAAGTATAATATCTAGTTTCAAAATAAAGTAAACTGCTATTAACTATTTTCTTAATAGCATATTTGGACGTATAAACGCTTTAACTAATATTACCATGTCCATCAACAAAAGAGACTGTAACGTTTGTTGTTTTTAACAAACATTTCACTCTAGTTATAATGAGTGGTTGAGTCGTAACACTTCTGTATAGGTACAGTCGGTATATTCCCAGATGGTAGGACGTTTGGGAATATCTTTGACTCAAGATTAGGTAGATGGAAACAGCAGAAGTAGCATTCAATCGTTCCTAAGTAACAAGGGTCATTAGGAGATGAAAAGAAAGTATAAAAATAAAATCAGCTAAAAATGGAACAAATTTGTCATATGTGACGACTTTTAAATATGTATTTACCCAACCCATCCGCAACGGACAGGATGTAAGCGGGGTAAAGCTGCTATGAATTAAGAGTTTTCCTTCTACATTGGTTACCTAATCAAAATTAAAGAACCTAGTCTGCCCTTCTAATTATTCTTAGATAAGGAAAGAAGAGATGAATTCATGCCTTTCCAAAGAGCATTAGCGCGAAATAAAACACAAACTGCCTCTTCCAAGAACTCTGACCACCAATTCCTTTTCTCTGACGATAACCGTTACACTAAACATGCCTCCTGTATTTTTGTGTAAAATGCTCTTCGACCGAGTCTCGTAATAATCGATGAATCTAATAATTATTGGCATCTACTAATATTAACTTTATTCAGTGCTAGGCCAGAAACTTTGAGTATCTTGTGAGAATCGGACTTACTAACAACATACCTCTAGTTTAACTCTCTCACAATTATATCACGCAGAGCCTTCTCAAAGAGATGGATTCATGCCATTTTAACGGCTTTCTCCCGAATTTGAACTTGGTTTGACAAATCTATTTCCAGCAATAACCATATTGGTACCAATCCCACTAAGGGTAGCGAATTTGCTACCCCTCATTTAAGTACTAATAAGTCACAATGTTACTCACATACACACACATACACACATAGATAGATAGATAGATAAAAGTTTCGAATACTCCCTCACCTTAGGAGTAATAACATCAAACTCAGAGATATGAGTTTTTATCCTATTATTATTATTATTATTATTATTATCACTCCTTGAAAGTTTTTCCCATCAGCGTTAGCCGATGGTTTCTCAGTGGAATCTGAGTGACACCAAGTCTCCTCAAGTCTCCAGGACTCTTCTCGGTATTCTGACCGACCTCAGTAATGCAGTAGTTTTGATGGTCTCCAATTGTCCTCTTATTTCCAAGTCTTCCTGTCCCTTTATTAATCCTTTGGTGACTGTACCAAGAGAACCAATTACAATTGGAATAAACGTCACTTTCATTTTCTATAGTTTTTTCAATTCCTAAGTAAGGTCGAGATATTTATCCTCCTTTTCACTTTCTTTTAATTTTACTTTGTGGTCAGCTGGGACAGCAAAGTCCACATATTATTATCATTATTTACTCATTAGAGTTTTTCACATCAGTTTTAGCTGATGGTCTTTCATTGGAGTTTAAATGACAGCAAGTTTCCTAAAATCTCCAGGACTCTTCTCAGTATTCTGGCTGTTCACAATAATGCTGTTGTTTGGATAGTCTCCACTCGTCCGCCAACTTCCAAGTCCTCCAGTCTCTTTAATAATCTTTTAGTTACTGTACCAAAAGCACCAATCACAATTGGTATAATTGTCACCTTCATGTTCCATAGTTTTTTCAATTCCCCAGCAAGGTCGAAGTACTTTTCCTTTTTTTCACATTCTTTCAGTCTTATTCCTTGGTAAGCCGGGACAGCAAAGTCGATAATTTTGCAAATTCTCTTTTTTTGTTGTTGATTATTATTAGGTGTGGTCTTCTGGCCGAGATTAGGTGATCCGTGTGTATGTCAAAGTCCCAAAGGAGTTTATATGTGTCATTTTCTGGGACAGCTGCTGGGTTATGTATATACCATTTGCTCGTATGGTCAATTTCTTGCACATCTCCCAGTGGATCACCTTGCCCACCCAGCCGTGTCTAGTCTTTTACACCTTCTGTGCTAAC
Organism: Sepioteuthis lessoniana; assembly: GCA_963585895.1. NCBI lineage: Eukaryota > Metazoa > Mollusca > Cephalopoda > Myopsida > Loliginidae > Sepioteuthis > Sepioteuthis lessoniana. The sequence goes on from OY757921.1 coordinate 47,784,384, forward strand.
TTGCTGCATTCGCATATTATGTGATTGATGGTTTCATCTCTATCACCGCATACCCTACATTTGCTATTTTGTTGCGTCTTATCTATTCTCGCTTTGATATGATTGGTTCTTACGGCGTTGTTTTTTGCTGCTATTAGGAGAGATTCTGTTAATTATTATTATTCACTCATTGGAGCTTTTCACATCAGCGTTTGCCGATGGTTTTTCACTGGAGTCTAACTGACAGCAAGTCTCCTCAAGTCTCCAGGACTCTTCTCAGTATTCTGGCCGTTCTCAATAATGCTGTCGTTTGGATGGTCTCCAACCATCTGCCAACTGCCAAGTTATTTTTATTATTATTATTATTATTATCATTGCTGTTGTTGTTGTTATTGTTGTTATTTTATTCTTGAAAAATATTTTGATCTTGCTCTGAATTTTTGTGGGTTGAGGATTGTAAAGATTTTACTGATTAAACACGCTTTTAGCGTTAAATTTTAATCAAAATAATCTCTCTCTCCATATATATATATATATCTATATATATATAAACATAGGCACACACACACACACACACACACATATATATATATATTTATATATATATATATCATGTAAAAGAAAAAAAACTCTTAAAAAATCCCCAATATTTTTTGTAATAATATAATACTTATTTCAGCAGACTCTATATTTTTTTTCAAAGTTAGATCTGCATCTTCAGACTAAAAAATAATGAGAAATTTCTTATAAAATTTTAGAAAAAGCCACAAAATTCCGGCCACCCTATCTCCCTAACCCGAATTTCGTATATTTTTGAAAATAAAAATCAGTCCATTTGTTTTTCCAATTTAGTTGGCAAATGACATACAATTTCTGTATCAAGATGTATCAGTAGTTGACTCCTCTTTCCTATTCCTCTCTTTTTTTATATAATGACAAACAAACTTTTAAACCCAAATGAAATTTAAGTATATATATATATATATATATATATATATATATATATATATATATATATTAGATATTACAAATATGCAGAACTAATTTTTTTAAAATATAGGGTCTGCTGAAATGAATATTATTACAAAAATATGAGTAATTTAAAAAAGTTTTTCTTTTATATGGTACATATATATATGTGTGTGTGTGTTATGTGTGTTTGTGTGTGTGTGTGTGTGTGTACGGGGAGGGAGAGAGAGAGAGAGAGAATTTTGATAAATGATACAGTTAGATCGACAAAAATAAATTAATTTATTAAAATCATGTTTCCATTCGTTTTTGATTTAGTATTCCATTGGAGTTTTACCTACAACTTGTTACCCCACCCCTATATATATATATATATATATATATATATATATATATATATATATATATATATATATTCTTTTTAACAAGGATCCGGAAACGCCAATCACCTCAGATAGTTTGGATTTATCCGGCTTACTAATAAATCAGATTTAACACAAGGTCATTTTTTTATTAGGAGCTACGCACTAATAGACACTCATTCGTGGCCGTTAGAAAAAATGATCTGTCTCTCAGTCTTTTTTTGTTGGGGCACCTCAGGCACAAAACAATTAACTCAACTCTGCTAAGAAGGCACTGCTTGGAAAAAATGCCTTCTGAGACCACGTGATTAACTTTAACCTACCCGGCAGGTTAAAAAACAAATGACTATCTATTGATAATAGATAGTCATTTGTTTTTATTGTTAAGCATCTGAGAGGTCACCTCGGTGTGTGATGTGAAGTTAAATCCGTTTGAAAGATAATTATTTCCGTTTTGGCGTTTTTTACAATTCGGCGATAGTGTTTATATATATATATTTATATATATATACACTGAAAGTGATTCAACATACGCATTGAGAAAACGTGGAAAGATACTGACAGGTTGTCGATCATATGGAAATCTGATCTCTCAGATAAAATAAAATGGCATTTCTTCCAAGCAGTGGTTTTGTAATTACTACTCTATGGATGTGCCACAAGGACACTAGCAAAAAGAATAGAGAAAAAAACTGGATACAAATTACATAAGAATGTTGTATGCTATTTTGAACACATCTAAGAAGCAGTCTCCCATCTCATAAACCATCCAAGTAAGACGAACCAGACATACTGAGCACTACTGAAGAAGTAAAGACGAATTCGTAATCGACGTTCTACTATGGACTCCTACACATGGACATACCAGTGTTGACCGACCGGCAAAGACTAACTTACATCAGCTCAGTACGGACACGGATCTGCTAGGGGCGGTTAACGATAAGGACGATGGAGAGAGTTAAGGAACTCCACATGATTAGATGAGGATTATATATATATATATATATGTATATATTAAAACTGTGGATGTTTGTCACTATCTCACTTGGTGGGTTTGTGGCAGAGCAAATCCAGTATAATTTTGAGAGAGCCTAATATCTGTGATAGAGTTATTATATAATAATAAATAAATATATATTAGTTTTTATATATATTTAATCGCATGGTTGCTTATCTGCGACTATTAGTTTCATGCTGTTTTTATACGTCAATCATCAGGCAGAAATGTGAGATGGCAGGCTGCATCTTGGATGTGTTCAAAATCACACTTAGCTTTTTGGGGTAGTTTCTATCCAGCCTTTTCTATATGCTTTTTGTTATTGTTCTTGTGGTGCATCCATAGTGTAGTATAATCAATGATTATTGTCGTATAAAAACGGCATGAAACCAGTGGTCGCTGATAAGCATCCATGCAATTAAATGTATATATATATATATATATATATATATATATATATATATTGGAAAAAGTGCGTAAATGATTAAATAAAAAGTTGTACAAATTTAAGAAATTTTATAGTTTAAATATGAAAGAAAGGTTTGTTGAAAAACAACAAAAGTTACAAACTTTTTACTCCTGAAAAAGGCAATAATATTTAAAAGCATTCAATTGGCCAAATATGGTATTAACAAGAATAACGTTAACAGCAGTTTGCTGTGTTTTAAATTTAGATAATATATTTTGTGTGTAAAAGATATTTCTGTGTGTATATTATTATGTAGAGACAATGTATATTTATGCGGTAATGTGTATGTGTGATGTCAACATAGTAATCAGCAGTAGGGATGTTATGTTAGTAGTAGCATATATATCAAAAATTGTAAGCAAAAAAAAAAAAGATTTTCGCTTAAAGGAATAATTAAGTGATGTTGGCAATAAAATCATTCTGAAAAGAATTTAATGTTTAAAAGTTACTCTGATTAAATAATTTTAAAAATTGGGAATAGCATGGAGACAGATTTCTATGGTATATTGAAGATTAGTCTATCTTATTGCTTTATCTATAAGATTTAGATAGGCTCCAAATTAGATAAAAAGTGGATTAATTAATCTATAATTCTAATTGGTTACAATTTTTTTCTAAATCTAGGAAAGAAAAGATTTCATAAACTCTTTTAAGATTTGATCGGTTTTATTTTGCACGGCAAATCAAATACTATCGTCTACTATCTCAAAGAAGTAGGCGTGTCAAACGAAGCGTTGATTGGACAATCAATGGAAAAATATCGACTAAAAAATTACAGCTTCTCGAGCCTCTTTTTGAACAAAAATTAGGTCTTATTTTTTGTATAGAAATCAATTGATTTTCCATATATATATAAGGAGATAAAATGCAAGTAAGGAAAGTTAAAAACATGCCGGACACTGTTAGAGAAGCAAGGACAAACTCATAAGTAACGTTTTCTTTTGGTCCATGGACATGCCAGTTTTGGCTGACCAGCAAGAACTTACCTACAACAGCTCTATGCGGTCACAGGATGAAGTCTGGATGACCTGTTGGGTGCGATGGATGATAGGGACAGATGGAGAGAGTGAGTCAAGGAAATCTATGTGAGCAGCGTGACATGATGATGATGATGATAACTGAGCGTGTCTAAAACCTAAAATATCAAAATTATATTCTGGTTGAGTCCGTCGCTCAGAGTTTCATGTGGAGCACACAATCGTCAGACGCAAGGATTTATACATAAAGTAAGTGAATGAGTGTATATATATGAGAGAGAGAGAGAGAGAGAGAGAGAGAGAGAGAGAGAGAGAGAGAGAGATGTTATTTGTTTAGATCGTTCCTTTTATTTTTGCATCGTCCTTGCATAACTTAATATCATACAGCGTGAGTGAAATGTCTGGAGACATATGTAATAGGAATAAATATTGGTCAATTTGGTTTCTTCTGCTGTCATATTGTGAAGGAAAAGGTTTTACCCGACGAATGCATCATTAAAATAAGTGCTAAGATCGACGAAAACAGGGAATTACTGCATTGTGTTTATGTCACTCTCACAAAGTGTGTGAAACATTCTATCCAAGAAAGAAATGTTGAAGATATTATCGACTAAAATTACACTATTTGTTCATAAATTTATTCACGAGATTATCAAAGTAATAAATTTTGAACATGTATGCAGACTTTTCTTCCTTTCCATATTATTATTTCGATATATGAATTTGGCCATTATTATTATTTCCATATATTAATTAAGCCATTTTTATTATTTCCATATATCAGTTAAGCAATTATTATTATTTCCATATATCAATCAAGCCATTATTGTTATTGCCATATATTAATTAAGCCGGTATTATTTCCATATATCAATTAAGCCATTATTATTATTTCCATATATTAATTAAGTCACCATTATTATTTCCATATATTAATTAAGTCATTATTATTATTTTCATATATTAATTAACACATAAAAAGAACATACAGTCTATTATCACCATCATCAATTCGTGTTGATAGCATGGAATTTCTTGATTCTCTCTTTCTCACCATTGCTCCTTATCGTCCATTGCTTCTGGCAGGTCCTCTAGACTTTATTCAGCGTCTGCACATAGCTGATGCATATAAGTCTTTGCTCGTCGGTCAACACTGACGCGTTTATATGGAGGAGACTATTACAGAATGTCGTTTTTGACTTCGTCTTTACTTCTTTCCAGCAGTGCTTTGCATATATTCTTCATCTTACTTTGTGAGATACGAGGTAAGTGGCCGTACAGATGTTCTCTTTTGAGGTTTTGCTTCCAGGATTTGTTGAAAACAGCACGTAGTATTCTTCTCCATTGGAGTTCAGGTGGTGCATCTATATAGTAGTACTGACA